>SADC01000532.1:0-58312 GCA_004194705.1 Ditylenchus dipsaci | reverse complement strand
CATTAGGTTGGTTTACGCCATCGGCAAGAAATTTCCTTATACGTATGATTTCTCCTGCGCGATTAGGAATTTGTGTGAGCTGAGTACTGGTATGAATGTCTGGTCAATTTCAAGCCTTAAATTTTTTTCAATTGCAGGAGTTGTTCCACAGTCAGCCTTTCCAGACTGCGTATTTGGTGTGACCAGGGAGATCCCATTGAATGGCCAGAAGGACTGCACACGTGGCGGACAATGGACACATTTTGCGCACATTCACGGATGATGGAGACATGTAAGTCTGTTTTTATCTTTCATAGGGAGAGATTTTTATGCCAAATGAATTCCAGTTAATTTTGAAGTTTTGAAATATTAGGTTGTGTCATAGTTTCTGTCTACGACATCTTTTAATTATTTATTTACAAATTAATTTTTTTTTCGTAACCTGATTTATCGTTCAAAATGTGGGGGTCTTTCTTGTCAGAGTGTAACAAAAACAAACGTTTATTGGTCAAAAGAACATGTTCGAGAGTCTTACACTTTCAACATTTGTGACAATCAGCCTCAGCAATTTAATCAACAATTATTCGCCCTCAAAATTGATAGATTTTCTCTCATCGCTCAGGAAAACGTGCAACCCCCCTGGCTCAGAATTTGGCTTAGAGTTGAAGTAGAGCATCAGATCTTTCTCAAGTCCCTCTGAAATCCTGTGCTCTTTGCCACGCAGAAAGTAATTTAAATAATTCTTTCGTCAATAATTTTTTTTATACTCTGACTTGACGTTGAACGACCACACTTTTTGTAGCTATGATCAGGGCTACAAAATGTATATGACATGCTCAAGAGAAGATTTATCTGTAGAAAAAAGTTAAAAAATAATAAGAACTTATGATGCAACCTAATATGTAGTTTACAGTCCCGAGATATGTATTCTTTGCTTTGAAATTTAGAGTTTTTAACCTGAAAACTCGTGTTTTCACGGCCAGCAAAAGATCAAATTTCCTAGACTTGAATCAAATTGCCTGTCGAATATTTACTGGAATATTATTTAGTATTGTCAAGGTGGATCAGCCATGTCTGGCAACTTCCCTGTGCTCTTCAAGGACAAAAGAGCCACGTTGGAGGTTCTGCTTGCATGGAAGCTAACTCAGTTTGCGAACCCTACGACGCCTCATCGATGCTCTGTAACTATTCTATTGTTAAAGTATAAAAAAACATACACATTTTTAGAATGACCATGGTGTGAAAAATGGATTCGAGAAAGTCAGGTAAAAATTAGTAGTATGCCTTTTTTCACCCAAGCATCCTTTTTTATGATACCTCATAATCAGCTCCACCTGCTCCATCAAGCCGTTCAATGACACCGACAAAGATATGTGTCGCACCGCAACTTGGGAATTGATCAATCCTATTGGCCCACTAACCATGTTTGTAAAATTCAAGAGAAACCCCAAGTGCAAGCTGACCGTTAGTGCTGGTAAGTTCAGGCCCCGGTCTCCAATAATTAAATTTTTTTGCTTTGTGGGTGTTGGTGAGTTTGGGGACAGGATTCTGCAAAACTATCGTACTCTTGCGCACTGTTGTGTAGCCCAGGATCTCAAACTTTGTCGAATAATTTCGACATGTAAAGATTTAGGAGTCAAAACATAACAACACATTTTTCGAACCCTTAAATTTCTAAATATATCTACCGTATATCTCGATTAGAAGGCCCCTCTCTAATAGAAGGCCCCTTCTCATAGAAGGCCCCCCTTGAGGACCTATATATCAGCCTAGAAAAAGAAATTCGCAAATCTGTTTTTCGCGTTTTCTTAGTTAACACGAGCTCACCTGATTCCACTTTTAAATTTTGGTTGAGCACGCAAAAATCTCATAATTGACCCAAATTTTCCGACTTTTTTAGGGTTGAAAAATAGAAGGCCCGGCCTTCTATAGAGAATACACGGTATGTATTATTCAACATAGTTGGATAGTTTGCTAGAAGGCTGAGTTCCCGGGCTACACGATAGTGTTACAAAGTTTAACAATTAATACCAAATGTAGAGAAAAAAGCAAATAGAAAATGGGCCAGTATTTTTTCAGAAATCAGCATGCAAAACTAAATATCACCCTTGTATAATTTAAATTTTTCATGTTTCCTACAACTACAAGCAAAGTTAAAAGGTTAAAGGGGATCTACGTCGCTAATTAGAGCAGCCATTTAGAAAAGTGAGTCATTGATGAAGTGCCAAATGCATTGGCAATTGCTGATGCAGACGACAAACCACCTCAGTACCATCATGAAGTCTTCTTACGAGATTTCTATTGGCACTACTAACACAGAAGAAAAGCTGCGGTGGACGCCGAACGACATGCTAAGAACACCATGGAAAGCAATACTCGGGAGGATACACTCAGCTCACTCACCGAGACATTCGACTCACAAAAACGCAAGGAGTATGAGCAGACTGAAATGAAGGTGAAAGGAACTGGTGGTGCAAAGGCTGGAGTTAGTACATTGCTGTCCGAAGATGCTGCATTCAATTCTGGAATAGGTGCCCCGTTGAAGTCTCCCCGTGGTTCCTGCCGCAGCATCCCAGAATTGGGTGAGCGAGCAATGGCTCTGGCCGAAGAGTTGGGCAAAAAGGAATATGAAAAGGTGCTTGGCTGGCTGGATGATGAATCTGAAGGAGGGTTGACCAAAGCCAGAGAGTGGTTCAAGTCAAACTCTAAGCTCAACAAGATCAAGCACTGGATGAGCGAGAGTGATTTTGCCAAGGCTTCGGAATGGCTGAATGGCAAAAATGTGGGAACAATCAAGGAGGGCTGGAACAAGTTGAACCAAGCATCGACAATGTCAGAGGAATGCTCAAAAAAGGCGGCTTGGCTGATTTTGGCAAGAAACTTGGAAAGAACAAGTTTGGCGACTATGGAAACCAAATTATGGACTTTCTCGGTGGTGGCAAAAATGTCAACAAGGAGGCCAGCGATTTGGCAGACAAGGAAGAGGCCAGCAATAAAAAGACCCTAGTAAAGCTGACCCTGACACTCCAGACGACAAACCAGGTGCTGGAAATGGAGAGGATGGTGACAAGGAAGGTGGAGAGGGAGGAAAAGATGGAGGCAAAAGCCCGAAACTGAGCTTTGAGGCGAAGGCAGAGGTAGTTTAGAGGTAATATAAAACAATGTTTAGGGAAAATATTTTTGGTGAATAACCCCTACCTATTGTTTTTCTAATTTTAACTATTCATAAGTTATTTTTCGCATTAGCTTGGAATAATGCTCAAATTCGACCCTTGCCATACATTTTAACAACAATTTTCGCTAAAAATGTTTTTTTTTTTAATTTTTCGAAATCAAAATGAAGTTTTATTGTCAATACCACTGACTTCATAAAAATCTAATTGCAAAAATGCTCGCAATTTTTCGGTACATAGACATAAAAAACAGAGACAGAAACAGACGCACAAAATGAGGTAAAACGGGCAACCGGCACGGAGTGGGACTTGAGTTGGCTTGAAAATTGACTTTTTCAAGGCTCTAAGGACCATGGCCACGCGTTCTGGATTGTTCTCCGCCAATTCAAAAAACTTCTGTACTTATTTTTCAGCTTGGTTTCTATCAAAACTTTACCTAAAATGAGATTTTACCAATTCTATTCCATTCTAAACCAAGCTGAAAAATGCGTACAAAGATTCGATGTTTAGAAAAAAATTTTAGTTGGCGGGGGACAATCGTTGTCGGAGACGGCAATGGCCCTTCAAACTTAAAAAGTACAAAATTTCACTCTTTCGGGGAATCGAAGTAGTGGTTATTCAGCAAAAAAGAATAAAGTTTGATTGTATTATTTTGCAAAACCACTTTTTAAGCACACGACCAAGTCTGGCTGGGACACCGAAAATATTAAGACGGTCAAGAAGACGGAAGGAAAAACTTCCAAAAATGTCATGTCGTCCAGCATCACCCATGAGTTGGAGAACACCTTCACCACCTCCTTCAAAAGCGTCCTGACAACTTTCCGCACCACCACCCAAAAAACTGAGGTGGAGATCCCGCCTAACACCACTGTTGGAGTGGAGCAGTTGTGGATCATGTGTCCCCACACCTCAACCGAGACCCCCTACCAACGCGCATATGAAGGAGATAGTTGGGATACTGGCAAGGAGCTCTCTCTTGATGATATCAAGATCAAGAAGATCCCGAGGAAGCCAATTCAGCCAACCCCCCACCTACCCTCTCCTCCATCCTGCTGGTTGTAGCTGCTTTCTGGCTATTGAGTTTGCTTTTTATTTTCTCATATAGATTGATTTTTTGGCGTTCAGAGTGTATGGTGGTCATTAACTAGGTCTGGGTGGATGATTTGGCAATGGATGTGACTGGCTATTACATTAAAAAATTTCCAATCAATAATTTTGCCTCTGTTTTTGGCGTCAGTGTAACAAAAAGAGTATATTGGTTGTGTAGCAGACCAACATTTTGCTCTAAAAATATTCTTTTTTACTATTTATCTCCCAAAATCACTAATTATGATAATTTTGGTTAGGTTGAAAAAGCAAAAACTTTTTTACAAAAACTGTGAAAACTTGAATTTGTTAGGCTGATGCTTTCTATGATAAAGCCTATGATTCTTTTGTTGTTGGACTAAAATTGTTTAATATTTCTTCTATTCGTCTTTAAATTATATTCCTAACAGTGTTTTGCTAACCACAATTTCATTTTTATAACGTGAGCTTGATGCCTAATAAATTTGAACTATCACTTAAATTGGTTTTTACTTACACAAGCCAAGATAAGCACACAGGCTTGTAAGCTTGAAAAAGAGTGACCATATAATTTTTTGGCGCTAATAGCAATACCACCCCCCCCCCCCAAACTCCGAGCTTTTGAAATTGCCGTAATCAGCCTTTGGAACAACAAGTCTTAGGGTTAGGACATTATACGGAAGTTGTGACTAATAGAGAGTTTGCGCATATTTTCCGGGGTCTGGGACATAAATTTGGGCACTTTTTACTTAAGTTTTGAAAGTAAAAATTTATAGGTGAGGGGTATTGGCTACTAAGGTCATTTTTTTTAAAAGGCTTTGCGACGCTGGTGTCATATACCCCTCCCAAAAAAACTAGTGTCATATGTCCTCCATAATAACTTTTCATAAGCGTTTTGGTAGGCGTGCAAAAAAAATAGCTAATGCTTGTTTACGTTGTTTGAGTTAGAGTTTATGTTTTTTAGCTACGTGAACATTTCTGATCCGAACTCAAACTCTAACCCGTACTCTAACTCTAACTCGAAGGTGTTCACGTACCTCGAGTTCAAGTTCTAGGTCGAAGCATATAACTTGGATTCCCTTGTAGTAAACCCTCCAAACACTAACTTTTAGTGACTTTTGACCACTCTGAGGTGAGATTCTGGTACTTATTGCGTTGACGCCACCCTCCCCCCATTCTGTCTAAAGACAAACTGTGCGATTTTTAAAATCATTTTTATTTCCAACTTATTTTTCGCAAACATAATACTCGCTAACTTAATCCAGAAATGATAGAACACATCTTCCCCACTAAATAACTTCCTCCACAGAAATTCTTCAATATAGTTAACGAGATGAGTTCTAGAAGTTCCATATTCTTTCTTGTGTCGGTGTTTTAGCTTCTGATGCATTGACTCTACTCCTTCGATGTGGACTTCCTTGTCTTCGGGATCAACGAAGTTTTCTTTGTGGTTTACATCGAAATGGTGGCAGCAAGAAAGTAAGGTCATCAAGAAGGGGGCGGGATGGGGCGGCTGGCAGTCAACGCAATAAGTACCAGATTCTGAGCCATTTAAGCTATATACATAAGAGTTTTCAAGCTCGACCTCGAACTCGATGTACGTGAACACATTCGAGTTAGAGTTCGAGGTCAAATTTTCAGGTACATGAACACCTCTTAGCCAAACTCGAACTCTAAATCGAACAACGTAAACAAGTCATAAAAATGATTTCAAAACTCATCTGTGTAATTATTTTTTAGTAAGGCAAAAATGGATGATAAACAGGGTAGATAATTTTCCGGCTGTATAGAAGTACTTCGCAGTATGTCCTTACAGCTTTTGGTTGCGGGTTGAAGTTATGGCTGAAAACCCAGAAAAATTTCTAGGAAAACCCGTATTTATCCAAACGTAGTACAGTCGACTCTCCCAATAACGAACCCCTGGAGACCGGCTCTAGGTGTTCGTTATTGAGAGAGTTCGTTATTCAGGGGGTTCGTTACAGTAGACTCTCCCAATAACTAACCCCCTGAATAACGAACTCTCTCAATAACGAACACCTAGAGCCGGTCCCCAGGGGTTCATTATTGGAGAGTCGACTGTATAATCTTTTCTTAAAAAATTACGAAAGGTAATGACTTATAAAGAGTGGCGCAATATAAACTAGCCACCGAATTTTGCCCATAACATTTTTATTTTTTAACATTTCGTCGAATTTTTTTTTATTCGTAAGAGGAACGGATGAGAAATCGATTGATACTAAACTTTTAGAAAAATATTTATTTGAACACACCTAAACATCAACAGACAAAAATAACAACAATTTTTCACTCAAATTCCTGTTCAACGCTCTTTCCATTCACTTCGAAGCAATATTCAAAACGGGTTTCATACGCACCATCTGCTGTGGAAGGCTTGCGAAGGCATGTTCAATTCTTTCTCGAAGCTGATTCATGTTTTCAATCGGTGCGGTGTAGACTTGGCTCTTGATCCATCCCCAAAGAAAGAAGTCGCACGGCGTCAAATCAGGTGAATAAGGAGGCCACGCAAAAGGAGCGGAGCAGTCGCAATTGCAGGTAGTTGACACCATTAACATTTTATCGAAGAAGAAAGGACCCACAATGCCACGACGACCGATAGCAGCCCAAACAGTACATGAGCTGTGTAGATCATGACTAAAACAAGAATCATCAATTTTTTAATCAAACATGTTTTTAACGATGAGACCAGCAATAAAAATGAACATGTTTGGTATCGATCAATTTCTCATCCATTTGTCTTTCGAATAAAAAACAATTTCGACGAAATATTGAAAAATAAAAAAGTTATGGCTAAAATTCGATGGCTAGTTTATAATGCGCCACCGTGTATATCAGGAATGGGATCTGTCTTTATTAATAATATTTGTCCTTATTTTGGGACTCCAAATCTTATTTTTTTAATATTTTACGACAAAATCACCTCAAGAGCAATAAGCACTGGATGAAATAGCATATTTCGCCAAACTAGCCTAAAATGTACTGATTGTGAGCAAATATTCTTATTTTTAAAATTTTGAGATCTCAACCCTCGTTATATATCCATGATAGTACAGCTACCGTAAAACATCTATGGCCCTAGAAGGTGGTTGAAAAATAATCAGGCCCCTTCCAAAAAGGTTAAAAACGATTTTTTATAGATTTTTAGGAATGGTACAGAAATTACTAAATAAGATGAATTTTTGACAGTGCTTTTAAACTTTTAGTGACAATAAAACATAGCCTATTCAAAATTTCAAATTCAATTACCGTATCTCCTCTAATAAGCACTCATGCTCTAATAAGCGCCTACCCCCAACTTTAAACACCTATATCTCAGCCAAGAGAGATATTTTGCAAAGCTGTTTAATAAATTTTCTTTAGGATGTAACTAAAATGTTGCCTCTAATAAATGAATTCTTGCCCCTTTTTTTCCTTTTTCCGGTGATAAATTGCCGAAAAAAGCAAACTAAAGGGCACTAATTTAGATTTTAGAGGCAACAATTCAATTCGATCCTTTTCTTTCTTCCCACGAATTCTACCGATTCCACTATTTAGATTTTGAAATGTCACCTAAAACCTTGAGATCGACCCCTAAATTTTCAGATTTTTTGGGGGCTTGAAGTTTTACCGGCGTATTGGGTATTATAAGAATCATGATTTTGTAGGCCAAATTGACTATTTTGTTTTTTATTTGCTTTTATTATTATTCTTTTATTAATTTCTGTATATTTTTATGTTTATTAATGTTGTGGGAAAATGGTATGTCAATATAGAAAAACGACTAATAAAGAAAAAAAATGGCTTGAATTGCATCTAGGTGAATTAATTGCTATCACAGTTGTTTACTGATATTGTTTCATCAATTATTTGAGTTGTTTGTTTGAAATTTGATTGTTATATCTTCCACATTTTGCCCTGGTACTTACCTACACTGGCCTACTCTGCGTCTTAGCGTTGAGTAAAAATGATTAGAATTATCCGACCCTATCATCCCACATGTATCACTTAGCTAAACTAATTATAAATTGAAATTGTTTAAAAAATATCAACCAAACTAAACTATTATTATTATGTTCTTCTGTTCACTAATTAATTTTACCCATTTTCAGCAGAGCTCAAGTCTTGAGAAATGTCGAATGGATTGGGTGAGCCTGGACACTATGCACAACAGTTTGAGCTTACCTATGCAAAAAACTTATTTCCACGGTGAAGGAACTTCGTTCACTCAGACCCGCTCTTCAAATCAGTCACAGACAGGCGATAAAAATAGCAGCGCTGAGAGCAGTCATTCGGCGACCATATCCGATGTTCAGGTAGTCATGCAATATTTTCTTTCACCCGAACTACAATTGCATACTCCAGGTGAATGTGGTGACGGATAGCACGAGGAAAGAAACTGGTGACAGTACTGGCATAGATCTGAACCTTAAAGCTGGTGGAAGTGTTCCTATTATCCTGGCGTTTTTAGCTTGGATCTTGACTTCTCTTTAGGGGTGAGAATTTCCCCGATTAAAAGCCTGTTTAATAGACTGTCGATTTCAGTATGCCTACAAAAAAGGTTTGTTTGGTTTTAAAGGAGGAGAATACTTCCATAAGTGTTATTAGACATTCTTGTTTTTTTAACATTTCAACATCATTTTGACTTGAAACTTTAGCAAACTTTAGAAAACATGAGTTAAATCATGTTTTCCGCTGGAAGAATATCTCTATAGACTAGAATATGTTCGCAATTGCTTCAGTCGTATGTAATTCATCTCATTAGATGAACTTTTTACTCGTGAAACTTATAGGCTTACCCCTTAATTTTTTATGTTTTTTTTAAGTCAAATATTTCTGAGATTTATTTTTATATTTTTTCACTATCGTGTAGCGCAGGATCTCAGCTACCTATTGGGCTATCAGATTATCTAATGAGGTTTCAAAAAGTTGTAAAAAAACGTCTTTGAGCAAAGCTTATTTTTCCGAGAATTCGTTCCATTCAAAGACTTTTCTCTACAGCTTTTTGAAATCTAATTAAATCAGCTGATAGGTCAATAGAATGCTGAAATCCGGCGCTAGTCAAAAACGTTAAATAACTTCTAAAACATATTACACAAAACAGCCACTAAGGAGATAAACTTTTAAAATTTTATGGAGTAAATGGTACATGATGAGATAAATTAAAAAGAAGCAATTGCGGACATATTCTATTCTATAGAGATATTCTTCTAGCAGAAAAACATGGTTTAACTCATGTTTTCCGAAGTTTGCTGAAGCTTTAAGTCAAAATGATGTTAAAATGTTTAAAAACAAGAATATCAAATAACCCCTATGGAAGTATTCTCCTTCTTTTGGCACACCTTTGTTGTCTATGTGTTTCATTTTTTATCCAAGTTTTATTGACTTAAGTGACTACAAGTTGGAAAACGACTTTTTAGAAATCGAAATCGACTTGTAGACAAGGTTAAACCACTCGGGACTTTTTTCTCAGATGGGACCAAGGGAAAATCGTGTTTTTTACATTATGTACCGGAAAAGTATCATCGTCGAGAAAAATCGATCTGTATTAACAGAATTTCAAAAAAAGACCTAGAAAAAAGTTACGACCATTTTAAAAAGGCAGAATTTTTGAAACACGCTGTATGCTTTAAAAAAATAGGCGGTGGGCGATTTTTTAGGAGAAAATAGTTTGACCTTTGCCTTTAGTAACCGAGAAAATTCAGCTCGAAGTATTAGATGGATAGCAAACACCCATCTTTCTCATTCCCCTTTCTTTTCGAAATAACAAAAATACAGAAATTCAACAAGCCGTATATAGGGATTCGACTAGAATCTATTCTCGATATACCGTATTCTCTCTAATCGAAGGGAGGAAAAAACTTGAAGAGATAATTTTTTGAAGAGTGATAACTCCATTAGATAGCCATGCCATTCTAGTTTCTAAGGAGGTATCATTTGTTATACACTCAAACCTCGATATAGTGACCGCCCCCCCCCCTCAAGTTCGTTCCCACCTAGGGTCCGACACTTTTTTTAACCCCATTTTTAAAATAATTTATCGATTCTGTTTTGACAGTCTGGTCGCAAATATCGTAAGCATTCCGATTTTGCCGATCGTTTTTCAAAAACTAAATAGTTTTTGCATTTAAAAAGCAAAACCTCGATTTAACGACCCCCCCCCCCCTTTTGAAATCAGAGGGTCGTTAAATCGAGGTTTTGCTTTTTAAATGTAAAAACTATTTAGTTTTTAAAAAACGAACGGCAAAATCGGAATCCTTAAGATATTTGCGACCAGACTGTCAAAACAGAATCGATAAATTATTTTAAAAATGGGGTTAAAAAAGTGTCGGACCTAGGTGGGAACGAACTTGAGGGGGGGGGGCACTATATCGAGGTTTGACTGTAACCTGTTTTTAAAATGTAGCACGAAATATTAAAAGTATGAAACAAATCAGGAAATAATTGCCTTTTTCTGATTTGTTTCATACTGACCTTACTCTAAAAAATGATACATCCTTAGAAACTAGAATGGCATGGCTATCTAATGGTGTTATCATTTTTCATAAAATTATTTCCTCTTTGACTGAAAAAAATTGGTGCACAATTTTCCAGCCCGCAATTTTTTCTTCTTTCTTTTATTAGATAGAATACGGTAGTGTAACTCCTAAAAGTTCTATTCTACCAATGGTCCGACATTTTTTCACGTCGATTTTTGTAAAAGTATTAGCACATCTGATTTGTCAGTCTGATTAAAAAAATCGCATTATGTCTAGAAGAAATGAGCCTCTACATTTAGTGTATTACTTTTATTTTCAAAAAAGGTTTCAAGCGTTTTTCATTTTATCAATACACGATGATGACCTCAAAAAATGAGTGCTTTATTGCTTAATGTAGGATTCAACGAGATTCACGAGAAGACCATCACCCACGAAGACACGAGCTTTGTCCAGGAAAGCAACTCCAAATACAAATCAGAGAACAGTGATTCGACTATTGCTAGTGCTGTGTCCCAGTCAATGAGCTCTCAGCGAACCTTCAAGGTTTCCTTCTTCATGACAGTGCCTCCCAAGTCCAAGTTCAATCTTGAAGTAAGCAGTTTTAACCTATTAATAATTATTTAATTTGGAGCAAAAAACATTTTTTTAGTGCGAATGTTGGTTTTGTCTAATTCGCTTTGCTCTATCAGGTAGCCCTGCGCGTCTAGTTTCTAAAAGGTATTATTTATTGCATCATCTGTGAAAAATGTAACACAAAAAGGTTAAAGTGCTGATTTGCTTGATATTTTTTACTTTTTGTGTTACAATTTTTGGAAATGATGCAAAGAATGATACTTTTTCAGAAACTAGAAGAGGAGGGCTACATGATGGTGTAATCACGTTGGATTTTTTTTTAATTCAAAGCTATGTAGACAAACCGAAAATTCGAAGATAATTAGACGAAACAAAATTTGCACCATTATTTGTGTCCCCAAAAAGTCTCTTTGCAGCAAAAAGAAGCTTTGTCTATTAATCATTAAGTTAGGATGAAAGTATCCCTGTAAAAAATACAAAATTGTCATTTTAAGAAGAAGAGCATACTAGACATTTTTTGGGCACTTGTGCACTTTGGGGGGGGCCTTTTTTGGTTAACTGTAAATATGGTTTAAACGTCTCCTAAGTAATTTTATACGCCAGAAACGATAAAAAGTTGTTTCCTAACAATTTCCGCACTACAAAGTGAAGTTCTCAAAAAAAAAAAAGTTGGCTGCCAAAGATTGATCAACTGCCTTGATCCCCCAAGGTGATCACACCAAAAAGGTACCTATACATCTTAAAAAAAACCAAAAAGATGGAATTTGAACATAGTTTTGTTAGCTGGGGCCTACCGCATAAAGAAACTCTGGTATGCATATTGCTTTTATGCACCCAGAGTTACTCCGAGTGATTGGTGTCTAAGGTACATGGGTGTGCGCATCTCAACCCCAAGCAACCAAGCCCCTGCGCCCCGAAGGGGCGCAGGGGCTTGGTTGGTTAGAGATGCGCTCACCCACTTACCTTAGACATGATTGCGAGAGAGACTCTTGATCATACATGCATTTAAGACTCTTTTTGCCCAGCTCCAGTGACCAAAACGTGGTAGGATACCTTAATTTACGATATTTTACCTTGGGGGACCAAGGCAGTTGGTCAATCTTTGGTAGCCAACTTTTTGTTGAGAACTTCACTTTTTAGTGCAGGAATTGTTAGGAAACAACTTTTTTATCGTTTCTGGCGTATGAAAATTACTTAGGAGACGTTTAAACTAGTGATGGCCATTCGGGCTATTGCGGGCTTGCGGGGCGGGTTTTGGGTGCTAAAATTTTGCGTGCGGGTTTGCGGGGCGGGTTTTAGAAATTTTTTAAGTGCGGGGCGCGGGGCGGGTTAAAAAAATTTTCTTGCGGGTCCCGCGCGGGTCCCGCGTTTAATTGCGGTAGAACGAGATAACACTTAAAAAAGTTAATTATTCAATTGAACAAGTGAAATTCTTTATACAACCATAACAACAAATGTGATTAATGACTGTAGTTAATCAACGGGAGAGCCTTGCAAGAATAATCAAAATCGGATCCCTCCATCTTCTCAAAAAGAGCAAGCTTCCAAACGAGAGCAGACATTTTAAAATAACAGAGACATAACGAGTACATACACGTATGTATATAAAATTTCTCTATTATGACTCATGCTCGCAAACTTTAACAATTGGTTTTATCCAGTGTTTGCTGAAAAAAGTAGTGCGGGGCAACCCGCGCGGGTTCTACCCTCCGCGTGCGGGTTTGCGGGGCGGGTTCAAAAAAATTTCCAACTGCGGGGCGCGGCGGGTTTTCAAAAATTGCCAAAATCGTGCGGGGCGGGGCGGGTTACCCGCGCGGGTCCCGCCCCGCGACCATCACTAGTTTAAACCATACTTACAGTTAACCGAAAAGAGGCCCCCCAAGTGCACAAGTACCATTTTTTGATTCTCCTAGGCTGTTTCCAATATTTTGGAAATCGGAAAAACTTTTGAAAAAGGCGGTTCGAAGTACCTAGGCTCTATTACACGTTTTTGCAAAAAAGTTCTGAACCTAAAGAGTGATACACGGGGAAGGGGTTGTTAAATTAAAATTGTTTTAGTCTGTAGAATTTTTTATTTAGGCACATTTAGGTGAGTCAATGCTTGTTGAAAGTTATAACCTTACAATTTAAGCCCACATTTCGGTTTTTCGATTAAAAAAATTTCTTGTGAAAAAATTTTTTTTTTGAGAATTCGATCATTTTCGACATCTTGCCTTCCATTTTCATTACTTTGACCTTTTAAAATTCCGATTTGATGTCGAGCAATAGAAAAAAATAAATTGCCTTATTTTAGCGTAGCTCAAGAACTACAAAACATATTTCACAAAACAATTAAATTTTACGTGTTGGAAACAGAAAATGACTAAAATTCAGTTTTCGTCATTTTTTCAGAATTTTCAATTTTTTTTCATAAATGTTTTATTGAAAAGGCTATTAAGATTGTCAAGATCTTGACAATCTTTATCAAAAATATTCTGCTTACTTAATTTTGTAGCCATTGAGCTGCAGCCTTGTGCAAAAAAAAGAACTGCTGCACTTAACGATAAATCGAATATTCATCAAAATAGCTGTCCACTTTTAAAAATATTCGAATTCTCAAAATTTTTTTTCCCAAGGATATTTTTTCTCAGAATAACAAATGTGGACCGTCAATTGTAAGGTCAGCTTACGAACAAGCATAAACTTTTTCAAATGTGTCTGGATGAAAAATATATCTTCAAAAACAATTTTAAAACAATTTTTTAACAGAACACCTTGTATATTTCAGATATTTTGTCCCTAATAAAAGTTTGCATGCAAAAAAATTTTCAAATTCCTGTCTCAGCACAATTTTTTCACCAAAATAGGCCGACAGCAACGCTAATTTATTCTGTTCAGCAATTAAAGATTTCTTGCTCTGACATTGTCAATGATTCGCCCTTCTACCATGCCTATGAAGGTGACAGTTGGGAGCGTAGGACCCGTGAACTCTGCATCACCACCGCCAACTTCAAGTGTCCAGACGATGGGGCCAACAATGTAACTATGAGACAGATAGTAGTAGTAGCCATGTTCAGAGCTCCGCCTTTTTTGTGGCCAGTCAATTGATGATAGTGTTTATCCACTTTTTTGAAGCCTAATTTTATGCTTTTGCATGATAATTTCACAAAATTTGAATAATTCTATTGAATATTAATTAAATAAACTGTTTACCCACCATTTTACCTTAAACACCATGTGAAAGTAGCTAAAAGAGTTTGTTATTTGCTGTGTAAAAATCAATATTCAAACACAGTACAGGGTGTTTAAAGAAGTATGGACACTTTTAAACGGCCATAACTTTTTACACGCCCTTTTGGTTTATGTCCTGGTCTGCGGATGGCCTTTAGATGGGCAAGGCCCAAATGACAGGGAAACCAAGCGAAAATATGTACCAAAAAATCTTATCAAAATCTTAGTTGAACTGTGTTCACATAATTTTGGAAAAATAGCCTATTAAAAAAGTTCTGACCGTTTAAAAGTGCCCAGATTTCTTGCAATACCCTGTTTTTCTGCAAGTGTTACCGTAAATACTCTAATAAACGGAGATCTCCGTTTATTTTTCAACCCTCCTCGGAGGGTCTCCGTTTATTAGAGAGTCTCCGTTTATTAGAGAGTCTCCGTTTATTTTCAACATTCAAAACAGTTTGATTTAAATTCTGTTATGTCTCAAAAAGAATTCAAAAACAAAATTCGTTCAAAACATTTTCAGACAGAATATCTTTTGAAACAGTCAGTCTAAAAATAAGGCAGAAAAATTAATTTTTGTCATCAGTTTGCTTGGGTTTATTATTTTCGCCGTTTACTTGTCTTCATTTGCTGATTTAAGATGGCCTCTAACGAAACTCCGATCAAGCGGCTCGAATGGATGCGATGCAGGAAGCTAACGAGAACTGGATCGACAGGCAGCCATCAATGCGGAAGACGAGGAGCGATTGAATGTAGGTTTTTGTAGATTTGTTTACCTACTTTCGTTACCGATGTTTTCAGATGCTTCTGGCGAAGAAGATGAGCTGCAGTTGCACGAGGATGAGGGAACGCCGAAAAGCAGCCGGAAGCGACACCACTACAATGCGGCGACAAAGCTTGAGGCGGTCGAATGGGCGCGCAAGAACAAATCGATCAATCCGCAGCCAAGAAGTTCTGTGTCACTTGGGCTCGAATTCAAGAGTAGACAAAACAGGAAAACGATCTCAAGCAGCAAGTGTAAGAATTATTTGAATTTCTCGTAGTCTCTTATTTTCGATACCATAATAGATACCAGTAATTCCATTTCAGAAACATACCCGGTGGAAGCAAGCGCATGAAACTCAATGGCGGCGGACGAAAGGTGGCTTATCCGGAGCGCGATGTTCAACTGGCCCAATGGATCCGAGAAACGCGTGAAAACAAGCAGCCAGTTTCTCGGCGGATCATCTCAACCAAAGCAGCAGAACTTTTTCGTGCCACTGAATTGAAGGCAATACTGATATTTTTCTGTAGCTTTAATTTCTATTAATTCTAGATTTCCGTTGGTTGGCTCTGCAGTTTCTTGAAGCGACACAATTTCGTTCTCCGTCGGCGCACAACTGCAGCTCAGAAACCACCGGAAAACTACGCGGAGGCAGTTGCGAAATTCGTGGTCCATGTGGAACAGCTGCGAAAGAAAACGAATTTCTCTCAGATGATTGCCATGGATGAAACAGCTGTTGGTTTGATTGCCCGGACAACCGATGCATTGATACGAGGGGAGTGAAAGATGTAAAGATTTTTGTTTCTTAAATTTCATCAACTCAATTATTCAAGTCATGTTTACAGGTGACTGTGCTAACAACTGGACATGAGAAGATGCGAGTAACTGTCTGCTTGGCCGCCAAATCGGATGGAACAAAGCACCTGCCGTATGTACTCGTTAACCGCAAGCGTCCAGTGCCGATGATTGAAAAGGAGTTCAAAGGTAAACTATTTGTCAATTGGAATGGATCTGTTTGGATGGACGACTTAACAACTGAAGATTTCTTGCGCAAAGTGATCAAGGCTGGCGCAGTCTTTACGGGCAAGCGACTTCTTGTGTGGGACGCCTTTGCAGCGCACAAGAGCGCGAAAACTATGGTAGTGCTGAAGGAATTGGGCATCGAAGCGGCTTTCATCCCTGGGGGTTGCACGAAGTTTATCCAGGTAGGATATTTTTTTACCGTAAAGTATTCTTTACATTTTCTCCTTCAGGCTCCGGACGTCAGCTGGAACAAGCCATTCAAGGGCCACATTCGAGACTATTACACCAATTGGATGCGAACGAGTCTCAAAAAGAATTCACTCAAGGTGGAAACCCGAAAGCTCCGGCATTGGAAGTGATTTTTGACTGGATCGTTCGAGGTT
This sequence comes from Ditylenchus dipsaci, assembly GCA_004194705.1. Classification (NCBI taxonomy): domain Eukaryota; kingdom Metazoa; phylum Nematoda; class Chromadorea; order Rhabditida; family Anguinidae; genus Ditylenchus; species Ditylenchus dipsaci. The sequence goes on along the minus strand of SADC01000532.1, from coordinate 41,673 downwards.
GGAAAGAAATATCGAAGGAAACCATTGTCAAATCATTTGAAGGTTGTTTCTTTTAAGTTGAGTTGATGATTGCAACACATTACCTCATTCTCTTATTCTTTTCAGTCTGCGCATTGACTACTCCGATTGACGGCTCGGGAGATGACAAGATCACCTGCTTCAACCGGACGGATCTATTGGCACAAAAGGATTGCAGCTTCTGAAGAATTTAGAGCTCAACAGATGGCTGGTGACGGAAGCAACGACTCTGAAGATGCGGGTATCGAGGAAGACGAGGAGGAACCAAATTTGAGATGTTGACTGATGATGAACAGTTTTTGTTTGTTGAATAAATGTCTGTCGATTCTTTTCTTTCTCGCTTATCGTCAATATACGTCGTTCAAAATTGTTTGGTCGAATTGTATTGCACGATTTTATTGTACTGGGGTCTCCGTTTATTAGAGGTCTCCTTTTATTTTTCAACCCTCCTCGGAGAGTCTCCGTTTATTAGAGAGTCTCCGTTTATTAGAGAGTCTCCGTTTATTAGAGAGTCTCCGTTTATTAGAGTATTTACGGTATGTCAAAATGTAGCTAAAACTGTGGTGAGTATTTTTTGATAAAGGATTCAGCCAAGATTCAGGGCTACATGCTAGTACAAAACCAATTTGAAAATTGCAACAAAAAAGGAATGAAAAACGGCAATATAAAATTTGCAATCTCCCCTTAAAGGTTGCATTATAGAGGTTCGTAAGGCGAATTATTATTGACATATTGACATATTATTGACAATCGGACACGACAAAGAGGTTTTCAGAAAAATATGTTTTGACTAGGTGCGAAAAGCGCATACTGGCGCCTTTATTGTGTCGCATACCTATCAATAGTATATAATGGCTAAAGTTCCTTATACGACATCCTGCCAAAAGTTTATTTGACCACTTATTCGTTCTTTCCAGCGGCTCTAGGTGAATTCATCCTCAACCAATTCATCCTCGGTGAATTCATCCTCCGGTGAATTTATCCTCTAACGAATTCATCCTCGGTGAATTCATCCTCCTTTTTGTCCTGGCAGAATATGTTTAAAGACCTGATTTTTATATATTGAGAGAGCACCCTCATTTTGTGGGCAACCTCAAAGAGCACCCTTATTGACGTCGGGACCAAACAAGGGCCCAAGAATTGACCACCCTAACCAAATTCCTGGGTATATAACTCCTGGTCAGGTGGGTGTCCACCTGGATAGCCTAAAAATGGAAGCAAAAAAAGTTTACACTTAGTGGGACTCGAACTAGTAACCTCGGTGACAGCAACCCCTCCCCAATTTATACCAAGTGGTCGTAAACCAGGTGGTCGACCACTTGGATCAAATTTTTTTTACTTTTTAGAGTTCCAAAAAAAATTTCTGCACTAATTCGAGGATGCTGAAGATGGTTTGATAGTAGTAAAATCACGTTTTATCAAGAAATTTTCGATTTATCGCTAACGATTGATTTTGATAAATCAAGAATTACCAATAACTCAAAAATTTATTCATAAAGTGCAATTTTACCACTGTCAACCATCTTCAGCATGCTCGAATTAGCGCAAAAAAAAATAATTTGGAACCCGAAAACGTAAAATTTTTTTGATCCAAGTGGTCGACCACTTGGATTGGTGCATGGATTCTCAGGAGTGATGTAGAGGTTGCTAGTGAAATAAAATGTTTCGGGACGCGAAAAACGTAAAAAAATTTCATCCAAGTGGACGACCACTTGGTTCGGTTTGGTAAATGTTCGTAAATTGAGTGGTTGGTATTTGGTATTATCAACAATCATCAGCATAAAATGTTTGGTATGCTAAAATAGGGTTTTTAGTGATTAAGGCGGCACTTGTGTGATTCAGAGCCATTTTATGGCGTTAAATTCACTTTCAGCTGGTTTGTTTTAAGAGGTTTGAGTTGGTTTTGGATGGTTTGGGACCATTTGGGGTGAACAAAACCCTTTCAGAAGTTTAAATTAAGTTTAAGTTTAAAAATTATAACAACTATATTTCCTGTCAAGACAAAAAGGAGGATGAATTCACCGAGGATGAATTCACCGGAGGATGAATTCGCTAGAGGATGAATTCACCGAGGATGAATTCACCGAGGATGAATTGGTTGAGGATGAATTCACCGTCGCCCCTTTCCAGCTCCTAATTAGTCGAAAAAACATGTTTTTGGGATTGGGAAGGATATTTCGAGAAAAAAATTTTGACCAAAAATTGACTTTTTGCCTTGGGGGACTAAGGCAAACCACCCGAAAAGGGTACCTAGAGACCCTAAAAAGATGGGATTTTAACACAGTTTTGTTGACTGGCGCCTACCGCATAAAGAACCTCTGGTATGCATGCTTTTTTCATGCATCCAAAGTCACTTTCGAGTGATTTGTGTCTAAGGTATGTGGGTGTGCGCATCTCAACTCCAAGCCCTCAAGCCCCCTTCGGGCGCAGTGGGCTTGAGAGTTAGAGATGCGCGCATCCACTTGCCTTAGACGTAATTCCGAGCTAGACTCTTGATAGAAATGCATCGAAGACTCTTTTTGCCTTGCTCCAGTGACCGGAACGGGGTAAAATACCCTTATATAAGATGGTTACCATGGTCCCCAAGGCAAAAAGTCAATTTTTGGTCAAATTTTCTTTTCTCCAAAATATTCTTTTTTTCGACTAATTACGATCCGAAAAAAACGAATAAGTGGTCAAAATCAACTTTTGGCAGGATGTCATATAAGGAACTTCTGCTATTTAATCAATGAAAAATACGGCAAAATACGTTCGAGGGCTCACCCAAAAATATGCCTTGATCATCCAAGCTGAATCAGGCCTAGGCTTAGCGAAGGGTAGGATAGCGCATGCTAGGACACACTCAAACACATTCTATTTACTTTATTAATTTCGAGAAACATTTTTGACGCATTAAGCCTCAGCCTACCTAAGAACCAACTTAGATGCCATCAAGAAAATTTTTGTGCTACCACCTGGATTCGAACCTGCAAACTTTTCAAATAATATTGCCTTGGTCCCCCAAGGCATATGCGGTAGGGAGCGAAACCACCCGGATGCAATATAGAGATGGACGCAATACAGAGCGTCAATTATAGCTAATCTCTTTAACAAAGCAAAAAGAAGCAGATGCCATGTAGAGCGTTGCTATATAGAGGTTAGACTGTATGTGATGAAAGTGCCTTAATCTTACCTTGTCTGTTAACTATCTTATTAGAATGTGTCTTTTGAGCTTTGTTCTAAGTTTTAATAAACCTCAAACATAAAAATAATAATTTTTTAGAAAAACATCGGGATTAAAAGAGAATTTTCACCTTAAAATTTCAAAAAGTATATTTCGCCAAATAAAGTACAATTTGATCATTTTTCTTAAAAAACGGACGATACGAAAAAAGTTACCCCTTTTGGCGAAAAAGTGCCCCTTTTAGTGAAAATGTGCCTACTTTTGTAAGAAGTCGTCCTGCTTTTTATCCACAGACATTATATTTCTAAAACACATTAATAACCATTTACGCTTCATTTAAACCATGAAATTTAAAACAAACAGGAGAAATTCCTTCAAAAGGTGGCACTTTTATCGCAAAAGGGCCACTTTTTCACAAAAACGGTGCACTTTTTCGCCTTTTAGACTAAAACGAAAAAAGGAGGCACTTTTTCACAAAAAAGAGGCATTTTTCCGTTTGTTCAAAAAAAATATGTTATCTAGCTATTTAGATAAATGAAAAACGCTTAAGATTTAGGGCTTTAATCTAAGCAAAAAAATTCTAAATGAAATACAGATAAGAGCACTGTTTATAAATAAAATTACCGTTCAGATCTGTCTTCTAAAAATCGAAATGAAATTGTTTAATGGAATTGAAAATTAAAATTTTAAAAAATACACACGAGCATTCAGGAAGGGTTTTCATGAGGCTGAAAGTTTATTTTAACCATTTTTTGCACAATGCAGCGCTCAAGTTTGTTATTATTTAGAACCCGCTTACTTTTTTTAAGATTTTTTGCATAAATGAAAACATAACAATGATGGAGCTTCGAATTTGTCTCATAAAAATCGGCTATTAAAATTGTTTTTAACCTTTACGAGAAGACCATTTTTCAAAATTTGTTTTGCAAATCAATTTCGTTTAGTAAACAATATCAAAAAACACGATTTTCGCTTGCCTATCTTTGCAAACAGAATTTTGTCGAGGAGAAATGACGACTTGTGAGAACGAATCCGAAATTAAGTTATAAGGACAGAAAGAGTTAATTTATTCTTCTATCTTTTTTCAATTGGCCGTTCCGGAAGCAACACAAAAAACGATACTTAAAGATCGCAATTTTTGGATGATTGCATCCCCAGAAAAAGTCCTGCTTTAAGAAGAAGTTAAGCTTTTTCCCACTGATGCGTATTTAATAATTTGATTTTTGAAAATGAAAATAAAAATGTTTGATGGTCTTGAACATTTAAATTTGGGAAAAAATATATAACTACTGTAATATACCCCCCCCCCCCCAAAAAAAACCTTCCTATAAAAACCCTTCCGCCCCCAATAATTTTCAGGCTTAGGAATTAGGCTCAGCCCTTAGGCTTGGGCTTCGGGCTGCAGGCATTAGGCTTAGGGCTTAGGAATAATTTCACCACTTTTCAAGAAAAGTATAGTTTTTGGGTACCTGAAAATTATTGGGGGTGGGTATATTACAGTAGCTTTTTTGGGGCTGGGCGTGGGGCTGGTTATATGACAGTAACGTCAAAATTCGCAACCCAAGATGCGATTTTAAAACCCATCAGTCAACTTTAATGTAATTTTATATGAAGGATAATGGAGCTATCAACAAACATTGGATATAATTTTTTTTAATCGCGACTTTCAGTCTCCTGTCTTGGTAACAGCAGATCAATCAATCTATCTGTGATTTGATAGCCCAAGTCATCCTGACCAGTTTCAGTCTTGATACAGTAAACCCTGGACCGGCCATAGGGTGCCGTTAAGTCGAGGTGGCCATTAAATCGAGTTTCTCGAACCAAAGGTGTCCAAAGGGGGCCGTTAAATCGAGGTTTGACTATGAAAAGGTCAAAACTCAACAAAGATCTAATGAAAAAGTTGATTTTCATTGGAAAACAAGAACAACTAAGCTCAGCAAACAATAAGATTAAGATTTTTGATTCCTGACTGCCTTTGCAATTTTATTCTTTATCGTAGAATTAGTCATGACCCGTTAGTTGAAATTACCCTTTGTCCCCTTGTTGAGTTTATTATGTAAATTAAGTGGTTGTAGTTGATATCACAATTTACTCGAAAATGCATTTAAGACGACTTTGGGAACTGCACAATTTCCATAAACTTCTATAAGTTATAGCTTCACTGTCACTTAACATCTTAAACCATGAACCATCGACACAAAAGTGCTAATTTATGTTAAAATGCAGAAAACTAAAAAAACACTTTTAATTATGGCTGATAATCACATCAAGCACCTGCGATTATGGCTGATTTTTGACTGGAAGTGCTGATTTTAGACGGTTTTGTTATGAGAGCCTAGTCTAAAATAGTGAAAATAAACAAAATAATGAGGCAAATAGTGACGATAAGTCGAGGAGCCGTTAAATCGAGGGCATACTTTCGCAGTCGGGACCGGCTCTAGGGGCCGTTAAATCGAGGGGCCGTTGAATCGAGGAGCCGTTAAATCGGGGGTATAACTCCTCATGTTTTAGTCAAATCCAACCAAACTGCCCAGGGGGGGTAGGTAACCCTGCGTTTCTAGTTTCTAACAGCGTATTATCTATTGCAACACCTCTGCAAAATATACCTCAAAAAGGTGAAAGTTCGAATTAAGTTATATTTCCGACTTGCTCCATACTTCAATGTTTTTGTGCTACATCTTTTGAAGATGATGCAACAAACGATACGCCTTTCGAAAGTCAAGTCGCAAGGCTAACTGATGCTGTTCAAATTTAACTTAACCATTTTTCAGTTATAATTTTGCTATAAAAAATTTCCTAATAAAGTTAACAGGCTGAGTAACAGTCATTTATATGAAGTAGCTCGTTTTCAAAAACTACACTTTTTCAAATTGGCGCAGAAACCCCAAAACGGGTTTTTCAAATTTCTCTTTGCATCATCTTGTTCAGCGAGAAGTTTAGCCCCATGTGTATACCTGTAGCAATTGGCTTTGGAGTATTAAATGTGCTTTTAAAAAATAGCTTTTAACGAGCTTCCGACCAGCCTGGAAAATAAGATGGTGCCGCTAGTCAATATTAGATCCAACAAAACCATTGTTGTACTGATTAGTGGGTTGAGTAAAGCTGTTATTTGCCATTATTTGTTTGTATTATTCTCCATTGTGTTGGTAGGCAAATATATTGCTGAAAAATCCTATATTAGCCACGCGAAATCAATGTTCCAGAGCCCTGTTACTGCAGAACACTTCGACCGAAATGAAAAAGCTTAGTTGATCTGCGTTTACAGAATTTTGGGTTCGTGTCAAGACAAAAAGTTGTGGCTCTTTTAAAGTAAGCATATTTCTTCGGACAAACTGTTCATTTGAAAATATGTCTAATATGCAACAAAAATCACAAATTCTTTGAAATTAGATTAGTGTATATTTATAAAGTCGACTTCTTGGTGTTGATAAAACTCTGTGCATAAACTCTAACCACGAAACACAGCAAGTACATAATAAAAATTAAATTTTGTCTAATTTAGTTGTCTGTTACAGATATACGAAGTGGACAGGTCTGTTTTTGGATTAACCACTTGTTAATGCATTTCTTATGGAACTTATGATCACACTCAAGTTTTTCGATTTCTGAATTCAGCAGAGCCTCAAGACAAATAGGACATTCTGAATTTTTCCCCTCGTTTTCAATTTTAACTTCTTTTAAAACATTTTTTATCTTGTTCATAGTATTTTTAATAATCTGGTCAATTTTTCTTAATTTATTTTTTCGTCTAGATTCATCAGAAAATTCATGACTGTTTTCTGTTACAGCTCCAATATGCATGAATTTGGTTAATAGATTTAGCCAATCGTCAAAATTTTCTTTTAATGTGAAGAAAAAGTATGTTGCGGGATCATCAACTGTTCTAGTTTCATTAAAATACTCTTTTTGGTTTTTGAAATTTTTTTTATGAAATTTTTAAAAGGTAAAAAAACCTTTTCTGTCTTTCTAATAAATTTATTTTTTTGCTTTTTGCCCAAATTCACTTGTCCAGCAGCTTCTTCTACTATCAAGACAATTTTTTTCACCACAAACTTTAGTATTTCTAGGCCACCGATGCTAATAATCAATTAGAGCTTTTCTGATTACTTCTTATCCGTAGAGTACTTGACAAAAATAATTTAAAAAAGTTCTTGTTTAATTAACATAGAACCCGCTTTTCGAAAATTCCCATCGGCGACGGGCATGCCCCTTTAACTGAAATAAAGCTCAAATTTAAAACTAAAATTATAAAACTGAAATTTGAAGAGACAAGTTTAACACTCCGCCTCCCAAGCGTAGTAATTGCCCGAATCGACTCAAAATTTCTCGCTAAACACGATAGTGCAAAAAAGGTGGTATGAGATGGTGAAAACGCCTCCTGAAAGTAGGCTGTTTTTGGTCACCCTCAATCACCTGAAATTTTGAGAAATTTTGATGGCAGTCACCAAAATTTCTATTTCACCTAGGCGTGAAACCACTCAAAAAATTAAGCTGGATCAGAGCTATCTATTGAGCCCAAAGACGCATCAGAGTGATCATTTTTTCACAGAGAATTTACGATTTTCCCTCAAAGATCCAGTTTCTGGAGATATTTTTTGCGACATTCAAAAAGCCAAAGCTCTGCCTACGAAATAATTTCTAGCTGAATGATTAATATAACATGAAAGAACAAAATCTTGCGGTTATTTTGGCACTAAAAACAGCAATAATGGTCAGACTGACCGCTTGACAATCACAAACAGAGACAAACAGACAGACAAAGTTTTCAAATTTGGCAAGAAGTCTTTTGTAAATAATAGCGAAAACGATTTTAACATGCTTTTTAACGTGGCCTTGGTAAAAAGAGCTTCTATGCATTTTAATCAAGAGTCTTGCTTGATTTGAAAACAAAACACTAATATTTACTTTAAAGAAATTTGGGCCAATTTAAAAATTCTTTGTTTCTTGATAATTTAATTGATGTATCTTTGATGCATTTTCGTAAAAATTCGAGTTTTTTAGCACAATTTATGTGAATGTACCGTAAATCCTCTAATAGAGCCCCCCTCTCTAATAGAGCCCCCCCCCTTGTTTTTTTGACTAGAACTTCAGAGTTAGGGCTATTTTTGATTTACAATTTCAAGATTTTTGGGCATTTGAAAAATAAAGCCCCCGGGGCTCGATTAAAGGAAATACGGTATGCAAAACATGTAACACAAAAATTTATACATTATTCAGGGTTTGTGTGACTAATATCGAACGAAATTTATACAAATGAAAACCCGTTGTTTATGATCGATTAAAAAATCTTGGCTATTCATTACAATAATTATCTAGTGCTTCCTTTTTCAGATAGTGTAGCAGATCGGCACCGTTTTCTGGACCAGTAGATCTGTAAGACACTATTGTTACAGCTGTTTGACAACAAATCAAAAAATTCACCTGTTTCTAGACTTCCTTGAGTAGCTGGAATCACTAGGGGTGGGAGAAAACCGAGCTGAATAATATTATTTTTCAAATTTATGGCTTGAGTGTTACCTCTTTTCGTGCTAAGCCTTCGGAAGACCTGAGACGAGTGTTTTGCTCTACAGGCTCAAGTTTTATTTTGAGAGGTTTGGTGTCATTACTTTCAGAAGATTCTCGGCCATTCTCTTCCTCATCGTCATCCAATTCACTATTGAAGACCCTTCTTCCTGCAAAATGAACTTAAATTTTTTATTATTCGAGACTCTAATGGTCAAGCGTGAATTTTGCTGATCCTTGTTCATTTAAGGTGTTTCTAACACAAAAACTAACTCACTAGCTTATTTTACGGCTCTAAAATTTCTGCAAAATGTGAAAGATTCAAAGATTCAAAGATTCAGACAGAATTTTTTCGTAAAAATCGTTGATTTTTGCGATTTCTGAAAAATTTCCGATTTTTTCAAAAAAGGCGCAAAACTAAACAAGACAAAAAATGGCTGAAACACTGAAAAATTAGTTCTTTTTTCAAAAAAAGTGAACCACTCAAAAAATAGCATTTAGTCTGCTCTACAAAGCGAGCCAAACAGCTGCTGGAATGGTTAATGGGGTAATGGTAAAATCTAAATTTATAGGTCGCTTTCATACCGAGACAAAAATATTTAAATTTCAGAGTTTTTAATGTCCCTGGTGTAGTTTCACCAGAAAATTTTCTGAAAAAAGCATTATCTAGCGTTAAAATATGAATCAGGAGCAGCAAATTTCATTCTCGAAAATTGGAGTGTTAAAAATAGCAGAGATGGTTACCGAATAGTCACGTGTTGGCCTATGTCTTTGCCGGTATATAATGGACAGTTTTTGTTGGTCTTCATATGTCCAGTGCCCTAAAATTATATAATCATTAGTGCTGCTCCCTATTCGGTTCCAGTGTCTTACCTTGCAAGCACTGCAGTTCATTCTGAGCAAACTCTCTTTGATGGGTTTCGCAGGCTTTTTGGTTCTTCTCTAAATTGTAAATTTTATCATTCTAGATGTTTTAGGCATACTTCTACTAAGAGAAACATTAACAAGAAGCGTATTTGAATGAGCATGTCATGTCATCAACATGTTTTTTTATAGCAGAGATGGTTATGTTTTCGGACTTTTTTAGCGCGGTGGATCACTTTAAACAAATATTTTTTGACAAAAAATTGACATTTTGCTTTGGGAACCAAGGTAAAGAGTACTGCAGTATACCTGTATTCGTATTTTTATTTATTTTTATTTTTTTATTCCCGATTCTCGCCAACGCCATAACTCACAACGTAAAATTCATAGTTGCATGGAAATTTTTTTTGGCGCCTAGCGCCGGCAACGGCGACGGAGCCAGTGGGCGCCAACCCTTTAAAAGGCGCCGGGCGCACAACAAGGCGCCGGTCCTTTTCAGGCGAAAAAATCCATAAGTAACTAAGAAAATGTTTCTTTTGCAAAAAGGCTTATTTTTTGAATTATCATTAAAAGGAATGGCAAAAATTAACATCACTCATTATTCTTTTTCTTGTTATACACTAACATTGGTTTGCATTTTTACAATGATATCATTGGGGTAACATAAAAAACCGCTGTGCTTGCAGAAATAAACAGTTATAGCATGAGCTAGCATGGCCAGTAATGGGTAAACCTAAGATACCAGTTATATGCTTGTTGAGTAGCTGCATAACTGTGAAAGTTGATGGTTTGAAACGTATTAAATTTCATGATTTTTTAGTCAACGATTTGTACAAAAAAGAATAAACTATCTTATTTTTTAGCAAAAATCAATAAAGAGATTAAATAAATCGGACTTTTTTTTTGGAAAAAAGTATTAAAAAAGTATGCAAAATTCTGAAAAACGGGCGCCGGAGTTTTTTCAAAATTCTTTTTGGTGCAATTGAATGCTTTTTGATGCAAATAAAATCTTTTTGGTGCAAAAAAAGTAGAAAAAAAGAAATTTACTGGCAAAAACGAATATTCTACGGTTATTCGAAATATACAGGCAAAAGAAATATGCGATGGGCGAAAACGAGTATTATACGGGCAAAAAAAATATTATCCAGAAAGAATTCGATTTGCACCAAAAAGAATTTTATTTGCACCAAAAATGCAATTAGCACCACGGCGATTAGCACCAAATAAAATCTTTTTGCACCAAATAAATTTTTTTGCACCAGAAAAAATCCATATCCATATTTGATTGGATAGTTGATTGCGTTCTCAGGTCTGTGTTGAACTAAGTAAAAGTCTATAACAAATAAAACGCTATTTTCGATGGTCGCAAATATTGTCACTTAGCATTGAACCTATTAATGCGTGTTAGTAGCATTGTTATGTTACAGGGTGTCTCAAAATTACGTCAAGATTCTCGAATTAAATATTTTTTGTTCCAATTTCGGTTTTTACCATTAGTTTATAACTCACTATTTGTTATTTCTTTATTGTTTATTATTGATTTTGTGATGACTTCATACTGGCCATCCGAAAATTCATGACTTGTACAAGAAAATCCCCCTTAAAACCACGCTAAAATCGACCATCTACAATTCGGAGGGCAAGAAGATCGTGGACAGTCGAATTTTTGGCACGATTGTTATGCAGCCGGATCAGCTTATTAAAATGAAACTGGTAGAAGTTTCAAAAAAAGGCGGTAAAAAATTGAACCCTATACAGCAACTAACATTTAGGCCGTCATTTTCGATTTTGAAACTTTGTTTTACTGTCAATCCTGTCAATTTGATTTTGCAATGTTTACCTTTTGGGTCGAGTGATGCCTAGCTCAGCATTCATTTCATTGCGACGTCTGCGTCTTACCTGAAATTCATTAGATAAAACTTGAAGAAGCAAAATTAACAATACAGCTATGTGATCGGTCCATAAATGTACCACTCTTTATCATAGGCTGTTCTATTTAGCTGGACTACCTTGTCCTGCAATCGTCGTTTTGCCTTCCTGCATTCACTCTTGTAGTCCATGTCTGCTTGGGCATAGTTTTTGACAAACAGCTCATCTCTAGTCGCTCTAATGGAGAGATATGCTTCGATTAGTGTGGGATCGGTGATGCTTTCGATTTCAGTCTAAAACTCAAAAAGTTAGCCAAGAGAATTTAGTTGACCGAAGAATTTGATTACATGCTCATTTCCAGCACTATCTTTGATAGCTCTAACGATTTTAAGCTCTTTGATACCAGATTCTGTGGCTATTGCATCATTTTCTTCGCTTTTTATGCAAACGGACCTGAAAAAACACGAATGACATTTTAACACAAGGATTGACTGTGATTTCTGTCGATTCTGACTCAGAATTTCACACTGAACACAATTCTAAAAAGTCGCGAATTGACTTAAAATGGATTTTGTCAAACATTTGAATCACTAAAACACCCCATGAACGGCTTTGTTTGAAAAAACTGAATTTACTGTTGTGTTAAATTTTGAGTCAGAACCCAAAATATATTATAACAATCGTTCACATGTTAATGTAAAAGTGCCTTAATCTTACTTTGTCTGTTAACTATCTCATTAGAATGTGTCTTTTGAGCTTCGTTCCAAGTTTTTCTTAGACCTATAACATAAAATATTTTTTGATGTTGATTTTATGATTTTTAAATTGAAATTACCATTAAGATCTAACAAATTTTCGACATCCACATGTTCTTGTTTCACTTGAACACGAGAATTTTGGAAAGGTTTAGATGTGGCTAAAAAATTTATAACCGGCATTTGCACAGTGCACTGTCTAAGTTTGTGTTATCTAACAACTGCTAACTTCTTTTACAAATTCACAAATTTATAAGGCAAATATGTATCAATGATTAAATTTAATGCGTGCGTGAAAAATTCGACTATTTTAAAGAGCTAATGGCTAATAATGTGAAAGATACGAATTTTGCTGGTTGGGTATATGCAAGCAAAATTTTGTCGAGGAAGAATGTCAACTTAAGAAAAAAACACCCAAAAAAAGTTGTAAAGACAAGAAGAGCAAGTTCCTTTTACTTTTTTTCAATACTACGTTTTGTTCTTTAGCAAATGTTACCAAAAACAAACAATTTATTTGGTATTTGGAATTATTGATTGTTAGGAAAGTCCTGAGTGGCCACAAAGTTAACAACGCTCATTAAACGCTCCTGCTTCATTGTAATTTAATAGGAACACATTAGTGGAACCCATTAAAAAATAATGGGTTCATTTTTACTTATTGCGGGATTTTATGCGACGGATACGGATTCTTCATGTGGCCAGTATAATCTCCGTCATGGCAAAATCAAGCCCTTACCTGCGATTTGATAGTCCAACTCATCATGACCAGTTTCAGTCTTGACAATGATCTCTTCCATTTCCCAATCTTCATCTAATTTAGACTCATCCAAATCGCCAGAATTCTTGGTGTTTTCGGTTTCGCTCTCGAAATCGCTTTCAATGAGGGTTGGATCAGATAGAATTCTCAATAAAAAATTGAGTTTTTGGTCAAATAGATTTCACTAAATTGAAAATATACGATTCTGAGTCTCAAATATTTTCTGACAATGCTTTTGATCTTGATCCTGTGTGCGTTCATTTTCATATTGCCTCTGGCAAATTTTGAAGCTGCATCTGCTAAACTAGCGTCATCTTTGTCCGTCTTTGCGGCTTGAGTAGATATGGACCGAATCACATTGATGATTTGCCACCTGCTTAACACACTCAGCTGAAAAAAAATCATAAATCGAGGCGAATAATTTTAAATAGCATAAATTGCTACCTTTTCTTCTTGTACTCCCAATTCTCTGCACAAGTCTTTCGCTTCTTGAAGCGTCTGAAAAATATTGGTTATTTTAATATTGAAAAAGTGAACACGACAAATGAAAACATACCAATTTTCTAAGATCCGCTTCTGTACCAATAATTTTTCGCCTCGGTTCTTTTTGCGTCTAAATAAAAAAAGTTAGAGCACTCGCACTCTGAGCCCCCGCCTCCTCAGGCTTTTTTCTCAGCAATTTATATGAGTTATAGAGGATTGTGATATAGAGTTGGAAAGTCCAGCACGACCTTTTTATCTTGTAGCCGGATAATCCCTAACGAATGGTTTACTAACATTACGAAAATGAATTAGATAAAAAATATATTGTCAGAACAAAAAAAGCGGGATTTTCAATGCCCGAATTTTCGGTTTTGTTAAATTGACTCGTGGTCAAGAAATTTGGATGAAGTTTCATTTTTTGTATTAATATTCTTGCCTTATGTTGTACAGTCGAATCTGAATAATCGGACACTCCGATAAACGGACACCCTATCGTCACCCGATTCGGTCAAGTAAACGACATTTATTGTAAAACATACCCCTGATAAATGGACACCTTTCGTCGGTCCGGAGAGGTGCCCGTTTATCATCGCAGATCAAGAGCTACAAAACCATTTCACGGAACAATTTTGGCTAGTATAAATTTGAAGATATGGCCTTTTGAAAGAAAAACCGAAAACGGCCAAAAACCAATTTTTCTTAATTTTTCGAATTTCAGTCATCATTAATGGAGTTCCTACTTTCATGAGCCATTATACCGTATTTTCTCTATTAAGAAACCCTCTCTAATAATGAACCCCCCCCCTCCTATTTTTGACTAGAATCTAGAGTTAAGGCCATTTTTGATTGACAATTTTGAGATTTTTCGGGGATTGAAAAATAATGAACCCGGGTGCGTTAATAGAGAAAATACGGTAATAACGCTTAACTCTTCAATATATTTCTGAGAAAAAGGAACTTTGCTTGTTAATATATTATTCGCGAAGGAAATACCAGGGCTACAAGATGAAATGTTGTGCACAAAAAATTTACAATAAAATCGGTCACGCAGAGCTTTCAAAGTGTAACCGTTTTTTTGGGATACCCTATACACAGATCGGGAATAAATTTATTGGGCGGCTGGAGTTTGTACTCTGCTATTTGATGAGATGCTTGAATACATACAAATATAATAACTTACACTGATGGGTTTCCTACACATCCGAACATATGAAAATCCTTGGCCAACTCCAGTCGGGTCAGCTATAGCGCTGTCATCCACTGCAAATGCCCTTCATTGCATCAATAAATGTTTTTGTGGTGTTCCACGGAGCATTCAATACCTAGACAAAAAAATTAGAATAAATTTTTACATTTTCGAAAATTCTACCTCATCTTCCATAGTCACATTGTCTTCGCCTCCGTCCTCCTCATTTTTCGACAATATCATTAAAATTATCGTTGGCATATCCGGCCAGCTAAAATTTAATGATTTTTTTGGCAAAATTTTCAACGCGAAAAAATCTTACAGTCAATTCATCTCAGAACCAACATGCTATATTGCGCACAACACATCTAAAAAAGCTTGTTTTTTTTGGCCTAGATCTTCCGTGACAAAAAACATGAAATATAAAGACAAAAAGCATATTGGTCATGGAAATTCACGTTGGAATTGAAATGTTACCTCAGGAGTTAGCAAATTCCGGATTTCTTCATAGGTCGGTAGAAAAATGTTCTCTGACTCTGGTTTTAACGTCTGAATTGAAAAGAGCTATTCTATTCAAGATGCTCAGAAAAAACGTATCATACCAATAATTAGAAGGAGCATTTCCATCTGCGTCCCTAATACCTGCAATAAAACGTTGGTGAAGATCGGAAACTTTTTTCTCAATCGTAAGCTTTCACTTTTTGAGTAAAATACTGACATATAAAAATTTGAAATGGCCACATTGCGGATAAATTTTGCGGATCAACACCTGCGGACGAAGTTTGAGGACGTAGTGTGACCTTGACTGAGTGACTGCGACTGAGATCTAGGAAATCATGCAGAATGAGATGGATCTATTTATATATATCGTCCGCAAACCCTTGTCCGCAAATCTTGCTTACGCAAATGCTGTGTCCGCAAGATTTAGTCCGCGAAATCTCGTCCGCAGAGCTTCGTGCATCAGCAAAAAGTTGTCCGGATGTGTGGCTATCCCAAATTTTGTTTACAATCTAACTGGTTTCAAGTGTATCAAAAGCTAGCGAAAATATATATCAAATTCACCAGATGGCTTGATAAAATCTGCTATTGGCTCAGCCGCTTATAGATTGTACTGTCGGAGTAATGGGGAAAGTGCTTTGATGTCCTCTGATCTCAACCTTCTAGGATTGTCTGTGGAGGCATGGAACAGTCGATACATGTAGGCCTGAATTTGCAGTTTTTGCTATACTTTGAATGCAACGTAAAATAAGTGCTTACATTTAACGAATTCTTGACAAAGTCACAAGCAAGTTTGGAGCCAGGAGATGGGACTTGAAGAAGAGGAATTGCTGACCAGCTAGGAACAGGGCAGGACATTTTCGAAGACAAATGCTGAATTTTACAAAAGTCTAAAAAGTTTCTGATTCAAAAATAGGCCGCATAACAATTTGTATGAAAAAGCTTTTCATCGCATTAACGATTCTCTGACACGAACGCCTTTCAAGATTCTGTGCGCAAGATAAAAAAGATCAGAATCTAGTTGAGTTCTATACCAATCGTCATACAATCAAAAAACTCACTTCTCTTTACTCACCACCAGAAGAAATCGTTAGGATTGGCAGAGTGCTGGAAAATTGGAGATCTGTACATGTTGTTCTCAACAGCTTGCAGGCGCTTTCCTAATGGCAGGCTACCCAAACTAAAATGGCAAATGGTTTACTGTGTGGAAATGCATCATACGGAATTTTTAATCATTTATTATTGCAACCCACAACAAAGTTTTATCTTTTTTTTTTTGATTATCGGTTCAACTCATTCCAATTGAAAGTAGATGAAGTCGATCGAAATCGCCGACGTTATTTTGATCATGATCGTGAATTCAATCATATTTGCCTTCCGAGAAAGGCGGAAAAAGGGGACTGCGGTGGTGCTCGATATGATATTCAAAGAGAATTCAGAAGCTGTATAACTTCAACCGCACAAAATTTTTTTGTTTTGTGGGATCAATTTCCGAACTCCCACCTCAGTCAATTTTAGAACACGCATCCTACATATTTTCCTTGGTCCTCTTTGTTTTGTCTTCTCAATTTTTACGAAAAAGTTTTTTTATTTTCCTTGAGTGCTACCGTATTTCCTCTAATAGCTCCCCCGGGGAGTTATTTTTCGGATGCTCAAAAATCGGAAATTTTGAGGTCGATCTCGAGATTTTTGGGTGAAAATTTAAAATCGAAAAAGCGGAATCAGTAGAGCTCGTAGGAGTTAAGAAAACGCATAAAACAGCTTGAAAAAATTTTACTCTGGGCTGAGATATAGGTCCTTAAAGTTGAGGGGGGGGAGCTATTAGAGGTAATACGGTATGTGCCAATTTTCATATTTCATAATTTTTAAGAGCAGTGGAAGCTCGACAGAAAAAAGCAAAACAAAATTTTTTGCGAAACACAGCTTGGTGCCAAAGTGAATTAATGGGGAGGGGGGGGGGGGAGTGGTTATTCGAACCACTCCATTTTTTGTAAACTTACAACGGTGATCCTTCTACCAAAGTTGATTCACCAAATTCTGACAAGTTTTCACATTCTAATCCATTTTTAAGGCCATCCTATAAAAATTTATTTTAGACTGCTGAATTAAAAGTCAACCAACACTTACTTCTGAAACCTGTAAATAGTTTAATATTTTAGAAGACATTCCTGGTTGTGATAGTAGTGGGGATGCTCTTCTAAGTATTCAATTAGCAGCACATTTCCTTCTTGAGCTGATAGTTCATCCAAGGTTTCCGGTTTTCCGTTTGGCCAAAGATATGGGTCTTCCTATACTGACGAATAGATTGACAAATAGCATGGATGAATAAAGTATTTACCTTCACATATGACTTGACATTATTTTCAAAGACCAAATTCAAAGAGTGGAAGTTAGCCAAAGCTTGTCCGACATTGTATTTGTTCAATGGCGCTCTGTGGAAGTGGCGTAAAGCGTTTGGAGAGCTAAACTTTATGACCAGTGAATGATTTAGATGAACTAAAAACTTTGTAAATAATAAGCATTATTCTCAAAAGCAAATGAGTGCATTTAGTCACAATTTTAGTAGCATTTTAATTAAAAATTAGTTCGAGATACAGAAAAGTTTTGTATTTTGAAGAATTCATTTTTGTGGTCAGTGAGATGAACTGCAAAATGTGTGTTATTTGCCAGAATAAAAAATCAAAAAGTATTAAATGACCATGTTATTTGAATGTAGGGTGCTTTTCTAATACAAAAAACGGCTTTTTTAGGTCGCGGTTAATTTTGCCTACCACACTAAAAGTATGCCGAACACAAATCAGCTGCGTAATAATTTTATACTTAAAAATATTGTAAAGATTTGGGGTTCAAAGATAAAATTTTGTACGCAATGCTTATATCGAGCTTAATTTGCGAAACCGAAACACAAAAAGTTGACTTACTTTTGACCCTAGTAGCAAATACGACCTTTTAAATCAAAATTTTTAGCAAACTGTCACAAGCGGTGGTCGTTTTTGGTTCTATCAATAATTTACCAAAAGCATAGCACAAACCAGCCGAAAGAAATTTCTGGCAGAATGTTGTGAACAACTAGCTCAAGCGTGACTGACAAATTGGGTGACATTTCGGACTCATCTGCCGCTGTTAGCAGAAGTCAGTGTTTAGAAATGTAAGATCCAAGTATTTTCCGTGGGTTTCAAAAAGTAACTTTAGGTTTCTATGCGTAAAAATTTTTCTTTTGGCTGCCGTAATTTTCTATGGATATTTTGGGTTTTACTTTTTATTTACTTAAAAATCATCAAAACGCATGAAAATAGGTTTTAAAACTGGTTTTCAGGTCTGATTGTATATCCGTGAGCCGTAGTGCACAAAACCGTTTATCTGTTTTGCGCACCAGTTTATTTGTTTTACGCACCACGCCGTGGGCATTCTCTGCCAGATAAAAGTTTTTATTGGAAAACTTACATATACATGGGAAAAAGCTTCGGGTGAATATCTAGAGCCATAGTAGAGTGCTCAACTATCTAAATGACATAATATTAATAAAATAAGAAGATCTTTTGGTGATCAATCTTTAATTAATGTATTTACATTAGACTTTTCAACCCTAGTAGAAAATAACATAACTCCCACCCCCAACAACTTTTCTTTTCCAAAAGTACCCTATCAATGTTTTGTCAAGAGACTACCAAGCGAAACTGTGGTCCTTTTCAGAAACGCACGGTAAAGTCAACAAATTTCAGACTACATTGACGTACAGACGACGCTCGATATAACGTCCCTCACGGAACGGCCAAGATGCGACAATATAACGAGCGGACGTTATATCGAGCGTCGTTTTCTTGAGCGTCCACTGTATTCTATTTGGCAAAAGTCTCTAAATACGACTATGAAAAAGTACTTTGGAAGAAAATGTTGAACCCTTAATATAAAACTCCTTAAGCTTTAACTGTTAAACTGAAATATGAGCCTTGACATTAAAGCCGACTGTAATTATTATTTTTAAAAAATGAGCCTAAACTTACTGAGCACCCGTCAGTCAGGTTATCCAGAAATCTAAAAAAATTATTTAGAAATAAATTCTGGCCTAATCATTTTATTGCAACCTTTCGCCTTTGTCTTTCTTTACCACTTTTTCTTCAGCTTTTTCTCCGACAGTGTTTCTGGCTTGACATCTTCTTCTCCATTAGTTGATTTGGCAGGCTGGGTTAAGGTTGAAGTAAGCAATTCGTCGGTTTCATCCACCATAAGCATGTCGTCGAAGTCATCCATGGCGATTACTTGATTTTTAGAGACCACCTACAAATTATATTAAAAATTAGTATTTTTAAAAGTTTTGACACCTAATGAGGCAAAATACAAAGTTTTAGACAACCAGAGAGATAAGTTATTAAAAACTATATAAAAAACCGAAAAGGGGCAAAAACTGCAGTCAATTTTTTCAAAAGGTGAGTCAAGTTTCTGCCTTCTTTGGTATTGTCCTCTCACAAGCTTATCAAACTGTACGATTAGATGTAAAAATTATGAGAAAGCTGTCTTGTAGATAGTCATAGTCAATTTACCATATAAAATTTAATACTCTTGGCAAACAGACAGAGAGACTCCAATTGGCGACTCGAGAAACATCAATCCTAAAACTGCCTTGGTCCCCTGAGGGTTTTAGGAAACGTATTTTTCTGCAATCAAAACTTGCTAGAGGGACTTTTCAAAAGTTTGACCCCTAGCTTAGTCTGACATTTTTTACTTGTAGGGGTTTGCCCGCATCTAGGCATGACTGTGGAAAATATTTTTTGAAAGTTCACAGGGGGACCGAGGCAATTTCGGAACCTTTTTATATGTTTTTCAAGTCTTCAAGTTGCATTGTTTCTGTACGTTCTAGGAAAACACTGCATTTCAATAATTGAATCAACTATGCTCTACAAGATAGCGTTGTCAGAATTTTTCAATCGAATCGTTTTCAATCGTGCAGTTTGATACTGCATATCCTCGATTAATCGGCCATAAATCAAAATCAATTAATCAATTGTTCATTTTTCAACCCTAAAAGCTTCGGAACAAATTTAAGTCGATTTTGAGATTTTCGGGTGCTCACATACGGTTGTAGTTACCCTTTATTTGTAACTATGAATTGTCAAAAGATAAGATTTTTGTACTTCATGTATATCAATCAAGAAATGACACTATAGTATCAGCTGATCAGTATTTTTTACACTGTTTATGACTACTCGTTACTTTCTATTGAAGACCGAGCTAAAAAACAGCACGCAACTATGTTTTAAGTTCATACTAACGCAAAATATTGATCATATAAAACGTCTCTATTAAATTTTAGTAGTACGGAGTCTTAATATAAGACTCCGTACTTCTTTTTAGGGATGGCCATTTTGGGCTATTGCGGGTTTGCGGGGCGGGTTTGGATGCCAAAATTTTGCGTGCGGGTTTGCGGGGCGAGTTTCAGAAATTTTCAAAGTGCGGGGCCACGGGCGGGTCAAAAAATTTTCTTGTGGGTCTCGCGCGGCTCCCGCGTTTAATTGCGGGTAGAACGAAAAAACACTTTAAAATAGTTAATTATTCAATTGAACAAGTGAAATTTCTTTATACAACTATAACAACAAATGTGATCAATAACTGTAGTTAATTAACGGGAGAGCCTTGTTCAAAAGAGGATCATTTCCGCTGACTTCGGATATAGATGCGTTATTCTGTAGTGATAAACATCTCTAGCCGCAAAAAATAGCTGTTCGCTTGCAACACTCGTAGAAGAATCCGAACATAATTGCTTGCAAGAGTGGACAAAAGAAGATAGAAAATTTTTTTTCTTTGCTCCACTTCCAGTGATATTTGCGCATCGTCAAGGACGCTTTCCTTCACGATCAGATTCAAATTTCTCTATTATGACTCGAGCTTGGTTACTTTAACAATTGATTTTATCCAGTGTTTGCTGAAAAATGTTGTGCGGGGCAACCCGCGCGGGTTCTACCGTTCGCTTGCGGGTTTGCGGGGCGGGTTCAAAAAATCTCCCAACTGCGGGGCGCAGGGCGGTTTTTATAAATTACCAAAATCGTGCGGGGCGAGGCGGGTTACCCGCGCGGTCCCGCCCCGCGACCATCCCTACTTCTTTTATTTCAGAACCAGAAAAAAACGCTTTCTTCTGAGTCAGAGTTCGCCCTCACATTTCATAACTGTGGAATTTCTCGTTTAATATACAAGACAACAATGACGGGTGAAAATTTGAACAAGTGTCCGTAAGTTTTTTGCTGTGTCGAAAAATTTATCGGAAAACTATGACTAAAATTTTTCAAAATTTCGCCAAAGTCAGAAATATGAGAAGTTTGAAAAAAGCGTCTCATATTTTCGAAAAATGCCGAAAAATCTAAAATTTCTATACTTTTCGACTAACAGAAACATCAACCATCCTCAACCACCAAAAATTTAACACAATAATGTGAGCAACAAAAACCCGCCTTTATCTCTGGCCTTCTGTTAACTTTATTTGCTAAAAAAAACAGTGAGCTTAAATTATTTAAACCAAAAGATCAATAACTAGTCTTATAAATCAGAACGAGAAAAACACGTGGCGAAGATGGTCGGACATAAATGTCAGATAAAAAGTGAATTTTTGGAATTATGATGTTTGTGCGTAAGCAAGTGAAAAATATGGCGAAATAATTTGAAATTTTTGCCTTGAATAAAATTTGTCTTGAAGGGAATAAAAATTCAAGCAAAAGAAATTCAGTTGTTATAAAATTGCCGTTTGAGAAAAAATTTAATGTGCAGGCATGAAAGGTAGCTTTTGTAACGTGCTCGCTTTTGTCAAGTTGCATTCAACACACTTTGGATATAACACACTGCTAATTGGTTTCGGATCAAATAAAATAAATTTCATTGTTATTTTTTTTCTGTTTTTGCACTTTTTCACAAGCTGTATATACTTAGCATCATATTATCGAAACCCCATAATTTTTGTGGTCTTTGCAGATTGTAATATTTGTTAACTTAAAACATTAATGTCCGCTCGGCATCAACAAATTTTTCGCTAGGTGAACACCCGCTTAACGAAAACCTGCAAGACTTAAAAACCTCTTGAAAAATGCTGAATAACCTAGGAACTAGTCGTCGATTCGAAGTAAGACTAGCACCGACAACTTTATTCAATTCGAATTTTTTCATGAAACTCTTTAATTCCGGGACATTGGGAATATTCCCAATATAGGGGAAAATACCGGGAAAGTCGGGAATATTCCTAATGTTCCCGGGAATATTTCCGGGAATATTCCCGCGAATATTCCCATTGTAACCCTACTTATGTCCCCCCCCCCCTACAAACGCTTAAAAGTCTGACAAATTAGAGTCGATCTTGAAAATGTTGGTGCTCAACCAAAATCTTCAACGCGGAATCGGTATAGCTCGTGGGAGTTAAGAAAACGCAAGAAACAGATACGCAAAATATTTGCTCTGGCTGGGTATAGGTTCTCAAAGTCAGGTGTAGCGCTTATTAGAAAACACGGTAAACAAAATATTTTTGAACCCATCAGGAAGCAGTAGCCACTTAAGTGGGATTGCATGACTTTTCCCTCACTGAGAATTGTGAATGAGGTCCCAGTCTCATTTTCAGTTCATATACTGCTATGAATTTGACAATTTAAAACTGTAGAACATGAGACTCTTAATTCTCATTTACTTTGGGTCCTGAAAAGTCAAATTTTAGTGAAGAATTTTTTTTGCCCAAATCAGTCGACTGCCACCGAAAATATGTTTTAAGCGTTGTTAGCTGATGTAAAAAAGATGATTCTAAGTTGTCCGGACTTTCATAAGAACTTTATCATAACAATGAACATTCGTAGCCACCTGCTAAATCTTCAAGCTATTTAGTTTTATTTAGGATTTTCTGATGAAAATGTAGAAAGTCCTTGTTAAAATAAAAATTCGGCAGCCTATTTTTTGTTTAACGACGTAAAATTATTAGAGCTTAGTGTCGCAATAGATTAGCTAAATCTTTCAAAAATCTTTGTATTTACTGAAGCAACTTTGACAAAGGAATCTTGACTACCGTATTACCTGTAATTTAGTACCCGGAGCTAAATTTTTTTGATGCCTATCAATCTTGAATTGTTAATCAAAAATAGCCTTAACTCTAAAGGGGGCGCTAAATTAGAGTGGGGGGGGGGGGGCGTGGGTGGGGGAGGGTCTGAATTAGAGGAAATACGGTATTCGACACTGATTTTAATATGTACACTGAAATTTGATTAAACAGACTACCGTATTACCTCTAATGAGAGCCCAGGGCTCTTATTTTTAACCTCCTCCAAGTGGGCTCTTATTAGGATATGGGCTCTAAATAGGACATGGGCCCTCATTTTTCAACCTCTCGGTGTAGAGGAAAATTTTTTGCCCTACCATCAAACTAAACAAATTTTATTCATATTTTCTAAAAAATTAAATATGGTGAAATTCTGTGTCAACATCATTGATAACATCATTTTCAAAGATCAACGCACCCATTTTCTTCGTCTTCGTCACCGTCGGCAGCTATCGCCTGTCGAATTACCTAGCGTGCCTCAGTCAGCTCAAACTGTCCATTGGGAATCGAACCGTGCTCCTTGAAGCAATGCACTTGACCATCCTCGCATCCGTCATCGCACATCGTAATCCCGCAGTCTGAAGAGATAAGGTCTTGGTTAGCAAGGAAAACAAAAAGCAAACCTTTAACAATTTTGCAATTGCTTCTGTTGGCAATGAATTCCACGCGTCCACGATCCACTGCAGATAGACATCCGTCGATTTCAGATTGCCGCCAGTTGTCCACTCTTCCTGCGCATCATTTGACATCCATCAGTCGTAGCTTTACTTGATCTGCGCTTTGGTTGGTGCATTCTACGAGACGTCTGGGGCCTAAACTACTTTCAAGTAAACTGAAATAAAATTTGAAGTGTGAACTAGAGATGGACCCAATACAATATATTGGTATTGGGTATTGGGTGTATTGGGCCCAATTGGGTCAAAAATATTGTATTGGATATTGGGTGGCTCTGTTTTGAATATTGGTATTGGTATTGGGTTTGGGAAAAATATTGGGTATTGGTATTGGGTCCTGAAACAGAAAAATGTTAATTTTTATAGGGTAATACTTAAATCTAGTACCAAAATACTTATTTCTAGTATCGAAATTTGACATGCACAGAAAAACTCCTTGTAAAGTTAGAGATTTTAGAGGTCTTGATTGGTCAGTCTATCCAAGTGAAATGATTCAACTGGCTGGATTGGTCAATTCAACCACTTGAATCGATTCAATTGGCTGGATTGGTCAATCATTTATTTGAATCAATTTAACTTAATTTATCCATCCAATTATGTCTCAACCATCGGACATAGATTTTCGTGTAGCGCTGAATCTCAGCTTTCTAACTAGACTTCAAATTCCTGTGAAAGATTTCGAAGATATGAAGATTTTGAGCTTTGTATAAAGTAACTTTTTCGACTAGGTTCCTCTATTCAGATGCCTAAATCTCCAACTTTTTAAATTTGTTTACTGAAAAAAAATATCTTGTTGAGTAGCTGAGATTCAGGGCTACACGATATTTAAAAAATAATTCAAAAGTGTACCTACAAAGTGAGGAAAAAAAGAAAAACGTTCAAAAAATGAAAATTTTGGTATTAGAATTAAGTATTTTGGTACTAGAAATAAGTATTTTGGTACTAGAAAAAAGTAACACCCATTTTTATATCTCACTTTTTAAAATAATTGTTTGTTTTGGCACGATACGAAGAACCAGAAAGTCGCTTCACCAGAAAGCACCTTGCAAAGCATCCACTCTACGATCTACGATCAAACTTTGATCCAGAAACAGCAGAGCGTCTATTTTTCTAAACAAAAATCTTCCACTGTTGAAATTTGTATATTAGAACGCTAGCGTTTGTGTTAACCGTAAATAAATGTAGTGAGTCATTGCTTTCTGAAAATTATTGGGTATTGGCCAATATATTGGGATCCGTCATAATATTGGGTATTGGGATTGGGTTAGAAAATGGCCGAAAATATTGTATTGGGATATTGGGTGGGTCTGTTTTCAAATATTGGGTATTGGTATTGGGTTTGAAAATGACCAAAAATATTGTATTGGGGTATTGGGTTTAGGCAAATGCCCATCTCTAGTGTAAACCTGGATGAACTTCGTGCATCCGCCTGAACCGCTTGCTTTCGATCAACTGCAAACTTGACGGCTGCTTTCGCTTTATCGTTGTCCTTTGCAAACTTGACGACCTTCAGTTTGAATTTCGCAGAGTAAGACTTTTGCTTTCGTGGTGCTTTGCCCTCCTTGTTTTCGCCTTCGGAGCCACTCCTGACTTGTACGCTTTCCTCTGCAGAACCACTTCCGTGTTTTGCGATACACTCCATCCTACTGTAAATAAAAGATAACACCAAAAAGTTATGACGAGAAGATCATCAAAAAAAGCCAGCAAAAAATACAGTTTTTATGAAAAGGGGGGAAGGGCTCTTATTAGGACATGGGCTCTATTTTTCAACCTCCCTCCAGGGGGGTTCTTATTAGGACATGGCCCTTAATAGGACATGGCTCTCATTAGAGGTTATACGGTATATAGTCCGGAGATAGGTTAATTCATCTTCTTTGATTACTGATATTTTTTAATGAAGGCACCTATTAACACGAAAAAAATCCAGAAATCTTTGAGACAAAAACCTGGTGCTGAAAAATACTGTATGAGAGGGTGATTTTTAGTGCTTTTATTGAGAAAAAGAATGAAAAAGTGAAATATATGAAAAAAAAACCCTGATTAACGAACCATACACCGTGGTGATCGGCACTGAGTGTCGTTAAATGAAGTCTCTAATATATGAGAAAAATTTATATTTGAACTAAATTAAATATTTATTAATAGTATAATTAAAAGGTTGATAAAAACAAATAAAAAATTTTTTGGATTTTCAAAACAACGAATTATTTCACAAACATAATACACACAATTACAAAAATTACTGTCTGACAGACTTGTTTAAGCTAGACAATAGTTGGTCAGTAGGAGAATTGGAAAAGTAGATAGGCGATGTGTTTGCTGCCTGTGCCAACAGAAGTAGTAATTGGGCTCGGACAGGTTTATATTTGTGGTTTCGGCCAGTTTGTCCAGCTCTGAAAACATTTCGAAAATGAATGCTTTTACATTTACCTTAGAACATTTCCGATTTTTCGATTCAGCATTCCCATTTGATACTTTGAAGGATATTGGGCTAATTTTAAAAGTCCCACCAAATCTTTACTAGTAGGTTTCACTAAAGTAAGCAATACCACAATTAAGTTATCTGATGGTGTTTGTTAATTACAATAGAATTTCCAATAAATGTTCTAATGTTAACTGAAATTTTAAACGAACAAGTTTTAAAATAAAAAAACCGCTAAATAATTTACCCCGTGGGCTTTTATTACCCTCAGACAGAGGGCGCAAGCGGTTCTAATTTTCACATTTGTACTCACGTGTAGATTACATTTAGAGCTACAAGACATGTGTAAACACAAGAATGACAAGAAGTGATTCGAACCTACAGCTATTTATTCGTTACCAAAAATTCCCCTCCTTTAAAAGAATAATGTCTTCAAAATTTCATAAATCTCTCATCAAAACACACCGTTAGCTACAAGCTGCCCAAAAAGAGCATTTTGAGAGGGCGGTGCAGCTCCAAAAAGTAGACTGCTAGGATCTATAGCAAAACAGGATTTGTCCATTTCTTGACACTTTTGCTGGAAACTGTCAATTTCCTGTTGAGACAGCAAATTCAAAGGGTTGATGCGACTCTGTTGATCGGTCGATCCATTGTCTGCACTCAAGGTGTTTTGAAATATAGGTGAAGGAGTTCGGTTAGATCCATCTGTAGTGGAAGAAGAGGAATTTTGGATGGCGAGAGTAGCTGCTAGTGTGTCGATGTCTCCTAGGGGATTTTCTAGTTTCACCCGCTTTTGGTTAAGTAGTTGGTCTAGAGTGCTTTCTCTAAAATGGAATAAAGAATATTTGAAGATGAATTTTATTAATTAAGAGTTAGAGTGATACCTGTGACTATCATCATCGTCAAATGCCAAACATCGGTCTTCATCGCTCTCTTCCTCGTCGAGATGCAGAGAAGATTGGAAACAAAACTTGCGTTTTCCAGATAATTTTGAACTAAATATATAATTTCAATATATTTTTTTATATGGCAAAAATTTTAAATGAATTTACTGTCTAAAAAACTTTTCGAGAAAAACATTTTTCGAACTAGGGTTTTAATATTTATCAACCATTTACAAAACTAAAAACCATAAATATTTATCAATATTTTCATTATTTTATATTTTTCCCGAATTCTTCTTTTTTCAACAAGGGTGAAGAGCGTTAATTGAATTTTATTTTAAATTATGTGCCCACTTAAAAAAAGTATATGAACCCATCACAAAAAAAACTGATTACTCTTTTTCAATTGCGCAATTAGGCAACTGACTGGAGGCTTGTGTGCAAGGTCAGTGATTTCACATTTTTTCATGTTCTTGAATTTGCGACAACGGAGTCTTCCGCGTCTCTGTCGTGTCTACGGCTGGGTGAGATTTGTCAAAGACGAAATTTGTCCAAAACAAATTTTGTCAAAACGAATTTTGTCAAAAACGAAACTTGTCAAAGGTTTGCCTTGGTCCCCCCCTTACATAAAAAGCCATTTTTTATGTTTTTTTGAAAATTTTTAGATTGTGTATGAACAACCCCGAACCACTCAAAACCACCTCAAACCACCAAAACATCCAAAATTAGCCAAAAACACCTAACAAACCAAAAACCAACTGAAACCACATTAAAGCGTCCAAAACTACTTTAAATAAAAAATTTTCGGGAATTCAAATTTTTTAGTCTGAACCAACCAAACCAAGTGGTCGACCACTTGGTTTGGTTAGACAAAAACTACGTTTGACAAATTTCGTTTTTGACAAATCTCACCTAGCCGTGTTTACACCAATAAAAAGGGTTGAAATACTTTTCAACCTTGAAATAGCTTTTTGCTGTCAAAAATGTCTCTTTACCTGCCAAAAATTAGAAAAACTCTTTTGTTCCCGCTGAATCACAAACTAATTTTCAATTTTTTTAAACTGTCTTGAAGCTCTCAATTTCGGCTTTCTAACAAGCTCAAACAGCTTATCTGATTAATAAAAATTTCAAAAAATTTTCAAAAAATAAAGAGACGTGATTGAGAACAGAAGGGGACAACTTGATGCAAAAAAAACCGAACAACTAACTTTCGTCACCAAAGCTCTTGAATATGTTAACTTTACTTATTGATCGAAATTCTCCGTGTTGCAATTGTGTGTTAAAATAAATTTTTTGAAATATCTAATTGAATAAATTCATTAGCGGAAAATCCCGATCGGGATTCCGACATTTTTGAGAATCCCGATCCCGAAAATTTCGAAAATCTCGATCACGAATCCCGGCGGAACACAATCTGCCAAGCTTACATAAAACTGGTGAACTAATGCATAGCCTCTATGAGCTTGACTTTGACTTTTTTTAAATGACCAACACTTAATTAAATATTTTCAATGTGCCTGATAGTGTTGTCTCGGAATTGATATTTGGACCGAAACCGGAATTTCAGTTTCTCGATAACCGGAACCGGAATTACATATTTTTTTCGCGACCGGAGCTGGAATCCAGAAAAGGGCCGGAATTCCGGTAAATCGGAACCGAAATTCCGGGCCAACTCAAGTGTCCAAGTATTAGTTATTTTCCAGCAAACAATGACTGAATTTTTACTGATTTGTATTTGTATTGATCTTTTTTCAATAATTTGTTTTTTGCCAAACACTTACTTTTGTAAAACTCGCAATATGGTATCAGGAACTTCAAATCATCATAAAACTTGTAAGAGCTGATTCCAGGAGTGCTAGCTGCTTCAGTTCCACACTCTGCCTTTACTTTTGAAAAATTCTACACGGAATTTCCTCTTTAAGGAAATCCACTTTTTGTAGGTTCCTTGTACTGAAACAGATATTATTATTTATCTTAATGAAAAGAACAAAGAGAAACCTTGTTGTTCATGGCAGCCAGCTTGTCGCATCTCTTGCTGCACTTCTTTAAAGGCTTCCCCTTTTTTGTTTTTGTTTTTATAGTCTGCCAAATGCACGTTATAGAGAAGAGGACCTGCAATTTGTTTCTTGTTTCGATTTCTTTTATCACAAAAAGTGTTTTTTACTCAATCTGCCGTTGGCAAGTTTTGTATTTGGCGAGATTTGATGTTGTCGATTTTTCAGCGTTGTTAAGTTTTTGCGTTGGTGATTTACGTCGTTAGCGAGTCGGTTGCATCCCAAAAATATGATAGATCCGATAGATGATCGGCCATAAAATGCAGAATGGCAGAATTTTTTTAAGTATAGTCACTATCAGTCTTGTGAGTCTTAGAGCTACGGCGCCGGCACCAGCTCACGGCACCGACTTCAAAAATTTCGGCACCGGTACCGGCTCACGGCACCTCACAACACTGGTCACTATGACCAAAGCCAAATGAGGTATTTGACTTACGTTTTGCTACTGCAGTGATCAGTGCACTCGTGTAATCGTCGTCTGAAGCCATTTTTGACAATACTATTTGCTGCTGAATGAAAATATTGTAATGAATTTGAAAAAATTAAAAAAACACTCTAATAGTTTTTTTTATCATACATAAGCAACACTATTTTAAACAGTGAATTTGCAACGGCGAACTCGATTTTTAAGTGGAATTTTATCTTGGTTTTTTACGATTTGAGAGGTCCCCTTCTCAGAACATTTTGCAGGTTTCGAAATACACATAAATTCTAAACGATAAGTTTTATATAATAAAAGGTGGATCTCATAGTTATTTTTTTTTGAACTTTTTTCACAACGGCTTTAACGTCCTTTGATTGCACTTTTTAGTCATTTAAATGCGGCATGCCCGTCGCCGATGGGAATATTTCAAAAGGCGGTACCGGTAAATTTCAAATAGGATTTTTTTGAAATACATTTTTGTTTATTCAGTCGAGTTTCGATATAGTGGCACCTCCAGAAGTTCGTTCCCGCCTTGGGTCCGACACTTTTTTCACCTCGATTTTCGTTTTGCATCAAATCTAATATTGATGACCTTATACTACGTTTAAAAAACTAGGAAGAAAACTTAAAAAAACTGGATGAGAACACGTGTAAAACTCGATCGAGAAAGAAAAAAGTGTCGGTTCCCGCCTTTTCACAGTGTCGGGCACGGGCATGCCCCTTTAAGGCAAAAAAAATCTCGGCATATGTTGATTTTTTTGTATTGTCCACCAAGCTGGTTCAGAAAACGATCAACTGAAGGGGGTAGTATCAAGGCAAAAAATGTTAACAACCACTAAAAAATGATTCGAAAGTGCAAACAAATGATTTTTGAGGTTATTGGAAGAGGTAATTGCCATGCCTTTCAGATCTTTCTAACATATTTGTGCTAAAAACATTTAAAATTACTTTAATGCTTTCAAAGAACGTCAAATATCCAAGAAAAATTCTCAACAATATCAAAAAGCCGTACAACAACTCAAAACTAAGACAAAAAAGACTAAAATTTGGATCAAACCACCTCTTTGCTAGCCGTAGATAACACGCACAAATAGATGAAAAATGCAGATTACACACTGATCGTTCTATTTCTTCTCAAACACTCGCTGTTTGCAAGACTTACAAGAAAAATAACGCTCTTAGATCAATGACGGGGATAAGCATTTGCTTCATTAAAATTTCTTCTCTTCTTCAATGCAGTGCCGATCGAAAACTCGAATTCCTTATTTAAATATAGTTAACTGTACACACAGTCGAGTACAGTTGACTCTGTCAATAACGCACGCCCAAAAAGTTCGTTCCCGCTTAGGGTCCGACACTTTTTTTACCCTGAATTTCGAAGGTATTTTCTGAATATCATTCGCCAGCCTAGTCCTAAAATTGCAATGATTCCGATTTTACCGATCGTTTTTGTGAACCATTATAATTTCATCATTCAGACTCGCAACTCTCCCGATAGCACACGCAGGTTTCCTAAATAGGAGTGCGCTATTGGAAGAGCTGCGAGTCCGAATGATGAAACTGTAATGATTCACAAAAACGATCAGTAAAATCGGAATCCTTGCAATTTTTCGCACTAGGCTGGCAAATTACATTCAGCAAGCTAGCTAATTGAACCTGAGATCCTCCCAATCAAATCAGCTTGGGGGACCAAGGCAATTTTTTTAAAAACTTTTTATATCAATAATTTCTCTCTACAAACATTATTTAAAAAACCTTTTTTGAGACTTAGAGTGGAAAATAGTGCAGTCATAAGTTTTCTGAAAATTAACTTGGTGGGGGATGGGGTGGCTCAGGTTCAACGATCGAAAAAGATCGGTACCTTTTATTAGATCAGTCCCACAGTCTAACTCAAAGGGGCATGCTCAGCTGTTTCAAAATTTGTCCTTGCCAATTAAAATTTTTTTCCGAATCATTGTACTTCTGTACAGATTTTTCTACTTGGTTTCTAATTAAACAAAGCCAAGGATTTTATTTTAGGCATAGTTTCGTAAGAAAGCGAGTTAAAATTTTTTACAGATGTTCAATGATTGAGAATTTTTTTTTTGGATTAGCGGGGACAAATTTTGTATCCAGTGAGCAAGACCCTTTAAATGGGCATGCTCTTCGGCGATGGAAATATTTCGAAAGGCGTGTACCAGGTCAATTCAAACGATAATTGAATGTGGCATATTGTAAAAGTCAAGGAAAAATATCACTTGCAATCGGGATTGAACCGACTACAGACTTTATGCTACACCGTCGCTCTCTCACTGAGCCATTGATGCTATTTATAAGTGGCAGTGTTTTTGATAACTTATCTCAAAAAAGTACTTAACAAAGTTGCATTTCAAAATAATTCTTTTTTGAATTGATCGGGTACCCAACTTTCAAAATATTCTCATCGGCGGCGAGCATGCCTTTTTAAATTAACTTAAAACCGACCAAAACAAAAACTAAAGTGATGAAAACAAGAAAGTGTGGCATCAAAAGTGTAGTAAACTTAACAAATACACCTATCCTACCCAACAAACCAGGAGTCACTCACACACTCCCTTATAAAGACGCATCAAACAAGCCGAGCAAAAGTATATAATTTCAAACTGGCCTCTCCTCTATGCAACATGGCAACCGACTAAAGGAAAAGGAGAGGCGATTTCCCTTCTAACTTACATCCAACCAACTAAGCACTGGCAGGAGGGGATAAGACTGCCTCGACTGAACAACATTTGCACATTGACTGAGCAGCATAAAGAAGCCGTTGAAAAGGGGCACCACCAGCCGGGAAACCATATCAAAGAGCAGATGGGAAAGAGCCCACATCAATTTTCCATTCTCTTGAGCAGGACTAGAGTGAATGAACCAAGGCATGGACATTTATAGCTGCTGCAATAACAACTACATTTTGCATCGTAAAGGATGTGTTTTTTGGCATTTGGGATTGCCTTAATCTTTTGGTTAGGAAATAAAAGTTATTTAAGGTGGATACTTTTTTTGACCTTAACATTCTAAAGACGGCTGATTTCGAGATCCTTATACAGTCGAACCTAAATAAATAGCCAAACCTAAAAGTTCGTTCCCGCCTAGGGTCCGACACTTTCTTAATCCCAATTTTTGAACCTTTTTGCCAGTTCTGTTACCTAATTTACAAAAACGAACGCTTAAAAGAGGTTTTGATTTAGAAAACTTTTTTCGAATAAACAAATCTTGAGATATAACTTTTCAAAAAAACCGTTTAAAAAATCAAAATTCAAGTTTTTTCTAAATTAAAATTTTACAGTTTTTTTTTACAAAAAAAGCCACATTTTATTTTAAAAAAAGTTGTGTAAATAAGGTTCTGTAGCTCTTGATCTGCGCTAAAAAGTATTGATATAATTTCATTACGATGATACAATTTATCCAACTTTAAATTTTCAAGTCATGAAGATGAAATGAAAAATTTTTTACCCGTTTTAAAGTCAGCTAATTTTCCGGCCCTATCCCTGAATAGGACGTTTTCTTGCCTGGTCCCCCTGTTGTTTTTTTGGGGACATTTTAAGCTTATGCTTAGGTAAAAGTAGGCCAGCGTATACAAGGACGAACTCAAACATTCGTCTAATATACGTTTGAGTCCATCCTTACATACGCTGGCCTACCCTCGCCTTATTTTAAGCCTGAAAAACACATGAAAAACCACACATGAGACTAAGGCAAACCTGCCCGCCCCCATTGAGAGATAAGGCCAATTTTTTTTCCATTTTTTAAACACGAAAAATGAACACATAGATCAACTTGTGAACGTACAATGAAAGGGCGATCTCAGCTACCATATAGTGAGTCATTGCCTTTATTCATTAAAAAAATGAGAACTGAATTTCGGGCTGATAAGGTGAACAAAAGATTGTACCTAAAATTTTGGAGATATAAAGACTTCAAAAATCAGCCGCCTTCAGAGCTTCAACCTCCCCAAGGCCGTTTTTGACTCAGAATTCAGCTTTTCGCCCAGGCTCTAGCATTCCTCTTCAATATGCTCAAAAAACTAAGCTGATAAGCTGTTAGAAATAAAAAATTAAAAAGGGAAGCAGGCATTTTTAATCAAAAGTTGCCACATGAAGAATTTTTAAAACCGTATTATCTTTATTTTTACCACAATTTCAAAAAATAAGTTCAACAAAATAATAACAAATAAAGCCCAAATTTAACAAATAGTTGAAGTGATGAAAGCGTTTGTCCGCTTGTCAAAATTATCTGACTAGTGTTTGGAGCTATATATTTATTGCAAGGTGAATCTAACGATCAAACCACTTCTAAGGCAATTAAACATGTCTAGAACAATAGAAAACATGTTTTTAGATTGAGAAAGCCATTTTTGGAAAAAAAACAAATCGACCCACAGGGTGGGATCGGATCATGGTTTTTAGTGGGCCCACTGTCACCTCTTGTGGCCCTCTTTTATTACTTTCCCTTCTCAATACAACTCTTATTTCTAGGGTTGGCGAAGCGATTCTTCGTTTTCGACTTTTCAGTCGAAAACTCGGAAAATTCCGACTTTCGACTTTCGATCCGAGTCGATTCTTCGAAAAAAACGATTTTCGACTTTCGATCCGAGTCGGTTCTTCGAAAAAAACGATTTTCGACTTTCGATCCGAGTCGGTTCTTCGAAAAAAAACGATTTTCGACTTTCGATCCGAGTCGATTCTTCGAAAAAAACGACTTTCGACTTTCGATCCGATTCTTCGAAAATTTTCGACTCCAATCGATTTTTCGATTCTTCGAATCGAAGAATCCGATCCTTCGCCAACCCTACTTATTTCCTTTAAAATTCAGAAGACGACAATTCAAATTATTATCATCGTGACCAAAAAACCATGATAACCATCCACCCTCCCCTGTGGGTCAAAATTTTTTTACTAAAAAAAATGCTTTCTCAATCCTAAAAACCTGTTTTCTATCGTTTTAAGCATGTTTATTGCCATGGGAGTGGTTTCAATTGCAATTCCGGGAGAAGGTCATATTGGCAGTTCAGCCCAAATGTTAAGTTATCTAAAATTATGCAGACAAGTTTCATATATTCTCTTAAAGAGAAAAAGTTGTGATATAAAACTGTACATTTGGATTTTTGAATAAAATAGATTTTGTCAGTTAGGGGCTAGTGGGCTAGAAAAGTTGACGGTAGCGTTAAGTATGCAAAGACAATTCTAAGCAACAACAATTTTATTGGCGTCCAACTTTTTTCGTGGCATTTCCTTGCAGATTTTCAATTGTTTTTGAGCTCTCTAGCATTTCTTTGTTAAGATCGAAACAATTAGTTAGTTCAATTACGCTATTTGGCACGACACCTAGTAATTTCAAAGTCGATTAATCATTTAAGGAATTGCTGTTAAATTTCAAAGTACAGTTTTCAAAGTCCACAATTTCTGGGTTTCTTATATTGATTTCTCGAAGAAGTGTTCTAATCTCCGATGCCTTCTTATAAGGCTTCTCTAGTTTTGAACTCTGTTATTATTTCGTCCTGGTGTTTCACTTTGACGCT
The DNA here is from genome assembly GCA_004194705.1 of Ditylenchus dipsaci. Taxonomy (NCBI): domain Eukaryota; kingdom Metazoa; phylum Nematoda; class Chromadorea; order Rhabditida; family Anguinidae; genus Ditylenchus; species Ditylenchus dipsaci. The sequence continues at coordinate 6,531 of SADC01000532.1, read as the reverse complement.
ATCTTTTATATGTACGTATATGGACAGACCATCGGTAATATCTTGCTCAGTAATACCCAAGTATTTGAATTGTTTTTGAGTTTTAGTGTGAGTTATACCTAAAAACAGAAGGTCTAGTTCAGGACAATGGTTCCTCGCATAGTAATACTGCTAGGACCATCTTTTTTTGAAAATTTTTCATACAGTTAACTCCTGTTACAGTTCGAGGGAGCAGGACGTTTCACTACCAGGACAGTTCACTACCAAGGCCGTTTCACTACCGGGACATTTTATATTCAAACTTCTTCGAATTCAAAATTTGGCGCTAGTATAGAATACCCCCGCTCCGCCCCACCCCCCTCCCCAAATCGCTGTAACTACCCTCGCAAACAACAAGTTTAGGCATAGCTTTTAGGCTTGAGGGTAGGCCAGCGTACGAAAGTTATGACTAATAAAGAGCTTACGCATATTTTCCGGGTCTGAGACATAAATTTCGGTAGTGTTTACTTAATTTCAGAAGGAAAAATTTGAAGGGGGGGATGGGGCGTGGCGATTGGTATTCTATACTAGGGTCCAAAATTTTTATTCATTATAACAACATCCAACGTAAACATAACAACAAACAAAACAATAAACCAAAATTAACCTAAAGATCTATTCTCCATGACGAAGCTCAGAGCGATTCCATGAAGGTAGTCCATAAAAAACATTAGAAGAAGGGTATGAGAATATACGAAGGTATAGATCTCAACCACAAAATGAGGTATTTTGCGTGCTGAAAGAACACTACCCGGCTGAAATATAACCCTGTTTGTAGTGACATAGGCTGCTGACCACGTTGACCACATTGTGTTCCTTATGTATGAATATTAGGGTTGGCCTACCTCCCTGACTCCCGCCTCCCCTCTCCCCGGTTTTTGACCAAATTTTCCTCATACCCCAGATTTTTTTTGGTGCAAAAAAAATTTGGTGCAAAAAAGCTCCTTTTTGGTGCAAATTGAATCTTTTTTGGTGCGAAAAGATTTTATTTTTGGTAAAAAATCGCCTTGGTGCAAATTGAATTCTTTTTGGTGCAAATAGTATTCTTCTGGATATATATTTTTTGCCCGTATAATACTCGTTTTCGCTCATCACATATTTCTTTTTGCTCGTAGATTTTGAATGCCCGTGAAATATTTGTTTTTGCCCGTAGATTTCTCTTTTTCAATTTTTTTGCCTGTAGATATTGAAATTTCGCAGAAATTCAAATTTTTATGGTCAGAAAGTACTTGGTTCGCTCAGATTTCACGCCAAAGTGACCAAGTTGGTTTTTGGGAAATTATTTAAGGGGGAGTAAACTTATCGCGAAAATTAGATTGCTCGCATCAGAATCCTCTCAGAATTCGAATTCCACCATTTAGAAGCACTTTAATGGGGGAAGTATTACACTTTATAAAGGCATCGTGGTTCTGGTGGTTGGGGTGTACGCGTGGTTCAGGCCCGATCCTGGTGGTTGGGGGCAACATTCTTGTGGTTCGGGCTCCATCCTGGTGTTCGAGGGGGGGCGTGAGGGCGGTGGTTGTGCCCACGTCACTTGGACCCCACCCTGGTGCTTTAGGCCCTATCTGGTGGTGTGAGGTATATCCTGGCGATTCGGGCCCGGTCCTGGTGGTTAAGTTACTTTCCTGGTGTTTCAAGCCATCATAGTAGTTGGGGGGTACCTACGTCGTTTGGGCCCCATCCTGATGGTTGAGGGCTTATCTGGTGGTGTGAGCCATATCCTGGTGGTTTGGGCCTCACCCTAAAGATTTATTTGTAAGAAGCATGGGCTTAAGGTATTTAATGGTTGTTTTTTTGAGAGGACCGGAATTAAAGTTCAATTATTGAACCTGCGCCAACAGATAGTTTTCGTGTCGAGAAAAATACCATTATTGCGCGAAACTTTCAAATTTCAAAGTAAAAAGGTGTTTGATGAAAAATGGCTTTCATAAAAATAGACAGATGCCCCTCTTAAAACGCGTATTTTTGGACGCTCTTTTTTTAAACGAAAGCTGACATTCTGGGGAACACGATGAATTTACCCGCAAAAAGGATTCTCCTCTCTACGCCCCATTTTGGCCTTTGAAGTCAAAATAGCGTTAACCAACCACCCACCCACGCACCCACACATGCCAAATACTATATAGAGATTTGTAAAACATGTTTTGATGACTCCTAAGTAATTTTTATATGCTTGAAATAATAAGAAAGTTTTTTTTCAGACATTTTTTTACGCGCAATGAATTTTTTTTTAAAAACTGTTTGACCGAAATCCTACTTTTTGCCTTGGTCCACAAGGCAATTCAACCTATAAGGATATCAGTATCTATAGCTCTATTATTTATTTTTATGCATCCAGAGTCACTTTCGAGTGATTTGTGTCTAAAGTATGTGGGTGTGCGCATCTCAACTACAACCCCTCAAGCCCCTGCACCCCAAAGGGGTCGCAGGGGGTATGAAAGTTAGAGATGCGCGCACTCACTTACCTTAGACATTGATTCCGAGAACTACTGTTGATCATAAAATGCATATAGAGTCTCTTTTTGCCACGGCATGAGTTGAAAACTAGTAAAGCAGCTTGAGATATCTCAAGGCATACTGCATTCGCATCTAGTGACGACTGTTCTTTTCCGACACTTTGACAAGATGGCTTTTGATCCATTATCCAATAATTTAATGTTTTGTTTCATTCAATTTTGCCTGATCCCTGACTAATTCGTATAGTTTTTTAGCTTTTTGGGGCCAGACAGCAATTCCATGAAACGCTAATAGAACATGGTTAGACATTTACTACGCACTAGCCCCCTCAAGTATGTTGCTAGCTAGGGATCTATTCCCATTGTTGAAAAGAACCTGTTTCTATATTATATTAGGCCACCATAAGAATAGATAAAGTGTTTCTATGTCCGCTTCCTTACTGCGCACGCTGATCGGCGATTCGGACCCGACAAAAAATTTTGGTACTTATTTAGAACAGACCACACCTTTCATTTTTTTATGAAAAGTGACCTTAAATCACTTCCTTAACTACTTTTTTTCAGTTGATACGATGAAAGAGACATACCTGAATGCTTTTTGTGTAAAAATTTCAAAGTTTCACAAAAGAATTCTTTGACTCTCTTAAGTATGATATCTTTTCGAAAGTACTAAAGTTCATGTTTTGGTGATTTTTTCAAATTTTTCTTTTTACAATGGAGCGAAAAATGTCTCTTTGTGCATTTTTGATCAACATTCTTGCTTGTATTCAAGTTTGTACGCGTACTCTGAATCTTTAGGCTAGGGCTTGAAGGTGCCCATGCATACATACCTTTGAATAAAATCACTGAAAAGTGACGTACGTTTGAATGGACAAAGCTGGACAAGACAAAAAGACTTTTTTTGGTGATAAAAATTAACTAGGTCAAAAAGACTTTCCACAAAAAGCTTTGTTTTGTATGAATGTATAAATCAATGCACAACAGCATGAAAAAACTATGTACACCAGGTTTTGCTCATGCATTAGGCTTCACAGATAAAAAACATGTCTAAAATATATTACTTTTATCTTTATTTGACTGAAAAACGCTCAAATCATGCAAAAATATCTTTAAAGACCATCTATTTTAGAGGGATAGTAGGTTATTTCGTTCAATAAAACTAAAATTTTTTACACAAAAAGCTTCAGGTATGTCTCTTTCATCGTATCAACTGAAAAAGTAGTTAAGGAAGTGATTTAAGGTCACTTTTCATAAAAAATGAAAGGTGTGGTCTGTTCTAAATAAGTACCGTGTTTTCTATGTCCGCTTCCTTACTGCGCACGCTGATCGGCGATTCGGACCCGACAAAAAATTTATTGTTTACTTTAGTTGCAAAACGAGGTGAACTATTTTTGACATATTTACGAAAATTTCATTGACCGCTGAAAAATTAGTGTGTTTCGGAGCAAGTGAGGACTTTTTTCAGTGTAGTTAATGTGAGGGAACCTTGCAGACAACTTAAAGCAAAATAGTAGATATGAAATCAATTTAAATCATTGGCTAAAAAAGTGACATGGATCAAGGTTCCCAATGCAAAAGTCACATTTTGGTCAAACTTTTTTTCAAAAGAACCACTTTTTATGTCAAAAAGTGTCAGAAAATAAGATTATCATCGTTTTAAGCATATTAAAATTAAATTGGAGAGTCGTTTAAACATGTTTTACAAATTGGGTAAAAATTACACAGTTTTGCAACTGCACAAATTTGCAAGTAAACTTATTTGCAGTTTGAAACTATATTATAATTTTGCAACTATGGCACAGTTTTTTCGCCATTATTGACATCACTGTTTTTTATAGTTTACCTTTAATTTCCAATTCTATATCGTTTAATAGAAAAGTGTACTTTCTGCTCTTAAAATTTTTATTAATGTGTCTTTTGAAATCTTGCAAATTTTCATTCAAGTAAATTTTTTCCGTAAGTTTATCCTTTCCCAAAAATAACAGTAGCATCTTCGGAAATACTCCTGAAAAGAATATCAATATTTCTCGGAGTGCAACCAATTCATCGAAACGATTTATCAAACAAAATCAACTGCACCGAATTGATCAACATTAGAACCACGGGCATACTTGCACGGGCGCCGGCGCCGGTGTGCGCCCGGAAATTCTTGAAAATTAGGGCGCCGGCGCCGGCGCTGGCGCCGGCGCCGATTTAATACAGCCCGGCGCCGTTCGGGCCCGGTGCTTAATTTCAATGCAGCCCGGCGCCCGGTTCGGCGCCCTGTGCCTAAATTTTCCACTTTTTCTATTCTTTTTAACATCTTAGTTTAAAACAAGCTTTCTCTTTTTGATCAATATTCAATATTCTTCTTAAAAAGCAAAGCCATTTTAATTTATAATCGAGATTTAATTGAGGACTAAAATATATGAAAGCAGAAGTTAAATAAAAAAACTAAATCTTTTACTAGTATATAATTCACTTATTTAAAGCTCGGCGCCCGGTTCTGCGCCCGGCGCCAATTTTTTTGGGATGCCGGCGCCCGGTGCTGCGCTCGGCGCCCAAAAAAGAGCCGGCGCCGAAGGCGCCGGCGCCCGGTTCTGCGCTCGGGCGCCAATATATTTTGAGATGCGCGCCGCGCCGTGGTGTGCGCCCGGCGCCCATTTTTTTTCGCGTGCAACTATGCCACGGGCCTCTCTTTGAACCCAGTTCATGTTTTTGACTCTTTAGTCAACTTAGTGTCATTTGAAGCTCAGACATTCTGCCTTTATTGAAAAATCCGCATTAGCCGGGTACAAAAGCTTCCAAATTACACAAATCTTGACTATATGATGCGATTGAAAATCACGCACGGAAGAGCGGTCGAGCCATCGACTGGTTTAATGCAAAATACGCAACATTTATCAACTGCGCCATGTGATAAAAAGAATTTCTAGTCACACAAGCTATACGCTCTTCTCTAAGCATAGAACTTATTTCACGATCAAACTTGAAGGAGGGGACTTTTGGTTTTAGGCTCTATTATTGCACAATGAGTTGCAAAAATATGTCTTGATCCCCCTGTTGTTTTTTTTGAAAATCCCTTGGTTCTCCTGTTGTGTTCAACGTGGCCATGTTAATCATAATCACCTCAATCACCACAATCAAAATATTTAGCATAACCATAATGAACAGGGAGACTAAGGCATTTTCCAAGAAAAAACAGATGGACCAGACATTTTTTTGGTATCATTGTAAATAGAGCCGGACTTTTGGTACTGAATGAAAAATTGCAGGTTTAAATCACACTTTCAAGCTTTTTTTTCATGTTTCTATTCTCCTAATCTACAAGTTCACATTTACTTTTTAGTTCTGATCAAATATGATGGCAAGACGGGATCCCGTTCATACTGTCCAAAAGGGTTTATATGTGTATTTCCCGTCCCGGTGCCCGTCCTGGAGTGCTTTACGCTTCGCGGATTCATTGACCCTCCCGACTTTGTAAATTTGTCCCATTTCTAAAATTCGAAAATCCTAGTCTAGTTTTTATGATAATTTGAAATCCGTCAAAACTTTGAGTTAAAAATAGGGTTGTCAATTGGAGAATATACTCGAGTATATACTCGGACAATATCTAGAATTTTGTCCCTGACGGAATAACGGGACAAATCTTTTGAATATTTTTTTGAAGATTGATTCTGATTGTCAAATTTAATGTTTGCATCATGGTCCTGCCCGGCATTTTACTTGGTCGCAGATTCCGTCCCGGAGTTAATTCTTTGTTCATGCCGTTCCGAGGTTCCATCCTGGCATGTTTCAAAAAAAATTCCAGGCCGTTTATCATTTCTTCTCTGAATGCAAGATAGAAGTGAGTGAAAAGTAAGCAAATTAGAAATATTGCTACCTTTCTTGTCTGTGTTTTCCCAAACTATAGAAGTTTTTGTGTTTTTTTTAGGAAATACTTTTTAGCATATTTCATAACAGAACATTATAAACTGCTTTGAGCTGGCATCGCACAATGCTCAAAAAGTTTTGCATCTTTGTGAAAAAAAATTGTCTACTTGGATACTTGATCGATTTTCACAATGTGACTGAAAAA
>SADC01000531.1:0-104327 GCA_004194705.1 Ditylenchus dipsaci | reverse complement strand
TGAATCCCGGGATCATAGACAAAGCTCCTAAAATAGTATAAAATTATGGTCAAAGCTATACACCTAAAAACCTTCAAGTATGGTTTTCGATGTGGCAAGGGACATTCGAAAGAGGTAGCAGCGTACAAAGCCAGAAGCTTAAGATGGATCTCTTCGTTGAAGATAGGCAGATGCGGATGACTGTTATGCAGCTGAGTTTGGCGTTGCTCGCAGTGTACTTGTCTTTGGGAACGTATCCACATTCAAGCACTTCCCTTCACAAAAAAAAGCTTATGAAGAACGGAAGCTGAACAACAAAAAAGATATAAACCTAACTATCCAAAAAGCACCTTGGGACCTGGCTTCTTTTTTTGCCAATGGATGAAGTTGGCGACGAAAGACTGACTGTCGAATCAAAGCTGTTGATTGCTCCATCAAAATTTCGCTAAAGTGAAACGCATAAAAGAAGGCTTTCAAATCCATAAAATCCACTGTAAAAAATAGCGAGTACATAGAATTGAGTCGAATTAATTTGACTGAAAATAATTTGACTCATGACAATTGACTCATGATAATTTGAATCAAGATTCATACGAATCACTGATAACTGTGATTCATATGAACATGAGTCAATTAATTTTGGAATTTGAATCGTGATTCATTTGAATCATGATGACTGTGATTCAAATGATATGATTCAAATTAAAAATTAATTTGACTCATGATTTAAATGAATGCACAGCTATCTCTGATTCAAATGAATCATGATTCAAATTACAAAATAATTTGAATTCATGATTCAAATAATTTCTTGATAACTGTGATTCATTTGAATCACGATTCAAATTTAATTTTTATTTGATCATTGAGCAATGATTCAAATTGCCAGCACTGTTCTCAAGCGTGCCCGAGCTAGCTTGTTGACACTTACGAACATTAATCCAATTAGCAGAGTATCTGTTTAACTAAATACATGCTAGTAAAAGTCACCTGATTGATACTCTTCGGCAAGCAAACGTGTGTAATTCTCTGGATATCCATCTACTTATTAGTTTGAAAATCATAGCGCAAACTGGCAATCCGAGGTCCCCATTGACTCTTTTGTACGCGCGGCCACCGGAAACAACTGACATACGGCATCCGTCAGCTAGAGTCCACACATAGCAACCTAAAAGTATTATTGAAGATATAAGCACGAAAAACAAAGAATAGCAGCCTGTGCCGTCTTCTGTGTATGTTGTTGGCTTTGATCTTGCTCCTATGCGCTGAGAATGAGTTATGGTTGGCCGCATGAGAGCATTAGCAGCGTTCATGTTCCTTTTTCTTAAAAAAACAGCATAGAAGCACAAACAAAACGAAAGAAAAGAATAGGCAACTGCATGAATAATAAACACGAGTAAAAGACAAAAAAAAACACAAAAAGCTTGAATTTTGACATTAAAAAAATGATTTTACTCGTGGGGGAATCGAACTGTTCCTTTGCTGTAGCGAGTCACAACTTGTAGCGAGCGACGTTTTACCAAAAAAAGAGCTGGTCCCCTGGTTTTTTTGTTTAGCTTGGGGGATCGAGTTGATTTTGGCACGGCAAACTTCAGTAGTGCCCGCATCGCCTATTGTCGAAAGTTCAAGTTCCTCTGGAGGTGTTTAATTTACTTTTTCATTAAGTTTTTTTGACTTCAGGACCGGAAATCACCGAGCAATCGATTGTAACCATTTTCAGCCCTGCTATGCTGGTAGCCTCCACAGAATCCCGCGAGACACGAGACACTTCTTGCGAGACAAAAAATGTGTCTCGCGAGACAAAGTCACGTAAACATGTTCGCGAACATGGTGCTTTTTGTCTTGCGAGACAGTCTCGCGAGACAGACAGACCTGCGAGACAAAATTATTTCAGCCAAAAAAAGTTGGGTCGAAATGATAAACCGACGGCTCTCTATTTTCTTGGCGCCATCTAAAAATTGCAATAACTACAGTTAAACAGCTTTATTATCTAGTTGACCTCTTATCATTTCTGTGTGAGATGTTTGACTTCTCTTGTAACTTTTTGAGTCCGCGCCCTTTTCTAAACGTGTTTTTAGCATTTGATTATGTGAAAACTGAAACAGATTCAAAACCAGCATTTTAACAGATCTAGAGGCCTAATTCCACATCTGGATAGTTAGGTGAAACATTAGCTAAGCGGAAAATTATGCATTTAACCAAAAAAAATCTTTTCATAATGACTTATCTTTTCATAATGACATGATGCATGACTAGTTATGGGATGCCAGAAAATTATTCACGGAGCTCATGTAACGACAAACAAGATTTTGAAAAAGGCATACGATGTATTTCTAAAACAAGATCTTTTGCAGTAAAAGACCGTGTGCTTTTTGCAAAAAACAGTTCTTTTTGGTGAAGATAGACAAAAAATTAAAAAGGCGCGTAAAAACGGCAATTTAATTCTTGACGTTTTGTTTGAGTTGAACTACAAGGAAATTCAAATTTTAAAGGGTGTGGGCCATTGCCGTCTCCAACAACGGTTGTCCCCCGCCAATCCAAATTTTTTTTTATAGTTGTATTTACGTATGTATTTTTTCAACTTGGTTTCTAACAAAACTGTACCTAAATTAAATTCTATGACTTGTTTTGTTAAAAACCGAGCTGAAAATCGCACAGAAGTTGAATAATTAGGCAAAAATTTGAATTGGTGGGGGACAATTCAAAACAGGTGGCAATGAACGAGGGTCAACTGGCGGCCATCCCAACTGGCAGCCCCAACGGGCGGCTACTATGCCTGCTACCTATTACCGCGACTATCTAAAGGTACACAAATTACCTGTATGGTATCTCAACGTTCGAAAACACATCTTCTGACCGAACTAGCTGCGCCAGCGTGACCGCATAGACTCTTGATCTGTGTACTAGGTGGTTGTACCCCAGCGGTGTAAAGGTTTCAAATTCAGGTAGTATTGCCCAGGTCGTGTTATCAAGAACCAGGTATCTAGATTGGAGATGGTAATATCTAGGACCTTATACCTAAAAGAAGTACGTAAGTATCCATGCCAGGGTAATCTTAAAAGTGGCTGTTTTTCACCAAACATTTTTTTTACCTTTTTGTAGTTTGGGGAACATCTTTGAGTCCGTCCTAACACACGCTGGCCTACCCTGCACCGGTGTTAAAAATTTTTTCTAATTTCACAGTAAGTTTTAATTCCACTTCAATTAGAAGGGCAGTTTCCCTTCTTCTTTAAATTTTTTTGGCACAAACATTGAAAATGGAAAACGACCGAATATAACCAAATATGATCGGTGATATGACCGGATTCGAAAATGACCATATTCCAGCCCTAACTGAAACTGAGAGAAGTTAGACCCTTAAACAGACAAAATTGCTTAGTAAGAACTCCTCGAACTTCCACGGACATCAACTAACACATGCACCTACACCCGCCCATTGTAGAAAACCTAATAGCTTTTTTGACGCTACTGTCATATAACTCCAAGCCCCTCCGCCCCTCTTCGGGGGGCGCAGGGGGCTTGGAGTTGAGATGCGCACACCCACATACCTTAGAGACAAATCACTCGAAAGTGACTCTGTATGCATGAAAACATGCATACCAGAGTTATTTATGCGGTAGGCCCAGTATTCAAACTATATTCAACATCTTTGCTTTTTCACCGAAGAGCATTTCCCTCGTTCTACAAGGCCGGGCCAGAGCCCAGCATCCGACGTGTTTTTGAACGTGTTTTTGAATTTGTCCCCGCCAATTCAAATTTTTTTCCAAATCATTGAACTTTTACGGATTTTTCAGCTTGATTTCTAAAGAAACAAGCCTAGAATTTAATTTAGGTATAGTTTTGTTAGAAACCAAGTTGAACAATCCGTACAGAAGTTCAATGATTAGGAAAATTTTTCGAATACCCGGGCACCACCTCTTATTAGCGTGCACATGCCCCTTTAAGGTCTGCGCCGATTTTTCACGAGCCCGGCGCTCTCGGGGTTTTTTAGAGCTGGCGGGGCGCGCCGAGATTTTCGGAATTTTTTCACACCCAGAAATGAGTGGCGTTGCAAATAGCATTGGTATGCAATCAAAAAAATTCTTTTCTGGCATATTTGTGCTCAAAATGTAGCTGAGATTGAGAGCAATCTCTGGGTTGATAATTGGGGGAGGATAAATGCGCCATTTCAAATTGAGCCAATCAGGGTGCACAGATCAAAAATCACAAAAGCAGGATTTTGTGTCCAAAAAGCAGGAATTTAAACCAAAAAATCTACAAAAAGCAGGCATAAGCTGTTATAAAATGATGTGAGATGTGCGAAAAATTCCTGCTTTTTAAAAGCAAAAAGCAGGATTTGAAAGCAAAAAGCAGGAAATTCCTGCTAAAGCAGGACATCTGTGCACCTTGGCGCCAATGCAAATTGCGCCATTTCAAATTGCGCCAACTTATCGGCAATTTTTTAAATGTTGTTTGATTTAAAATGATTTTAATTGATTTAAAGGAATTGATTTAAAGTGAAGGACGGTACTTTTTTCTGCCCCCAAATTACTTTTTTCTGCCCCCAAATTTTTTTCATTTTGTTTATTTATTTATGTTTTTATCTGAAAATGGAAATTTTGTTAGAGCCATCCTACGCAAAATCAAAAGTAGGTAAAGGTCATCTATATCAGACTTTTGACTTCAGGTAAAAAATTTGAGTTATAGACTTTTTATGTTTTGAAAAAATGCCCCTAATTTTTTGGGGCATTTTTTCAAAACATAGAATAGTCTATAACTCAAAATTTCACACCTGAAGTCAAAATTCTGATATAAATGACCTCACCTACTTTTTGATTTTGCGTAGGATGGTTTGAACAAAATTTCCATTTTCAGATAAAAACATAAATAAATAAACAAAATGAAAAAAATTGGGGGCAGGAAAAGTAATTTGGGGGCAGAAAAAAGTACCGTCCTTAAAGTGAATCTGTGACAAAAAAAGTATTGCACTTAAAAATCGTGGCCATTTTGAAAATGGCGCGATTGCATTGGCGCAATTCGAAAGGGCCCATTTGAAAATGACCCAAATTGAATCTTCTCCTCCCCGAAAATTGTCGTATAATGTTTCAAATTTTCAAATTCGGTCCGACGAAATTATGTCCGTGTCCGGAATCGGTATATCACCCGAAAATCTCAAAACCGACCTCAAAATTTTCCGATTTTTAATGGTTGAAAAAAACTTTCCATGGGACCTAAATACAGTAAATACGGTAGAATGGAAATTTAATAAAATACAAAAAAATGATAAGTTTTCAAAATATTGAATAAATCTTGATCACTTATCTCACGCAAGTTACAACCAGTGATGTATAAATCTCCGGCTCTCGCTCTCGCTCTGGCTCCGAGCAGGAGCCAGAGCTGGAGCGAATTTTTCAAAGTTAAGAGCCCGGAGCAAGAGCAGGAGCAAATTTTTCAAAGTTAGGAGCCCGGAGCAAGAGCAGGAGCAAATTTTTCAAAGTTAGGAGCCCGGAGCAAGAGCGGAGCAAATTTTTTTGAACGAAAATCTCGGAGCCAAATCCAGAGCAAATTTTTTCGAATGAAAATCTCAGAGCAAAAACCGGAGCAAATTTTTTCAAGCAAAGAGCTCGGAGCTATATTCAGTAGAGACGGAAAAATGCCTGTCGTCGGGGTTCGGGGCGGGGTTTTTTCCGTTCCAGAATTTCGGTCGGGGTTTCGGGGTTATGCAAAAAAAATTCAGGCCCCGCGGGGCCCCGTCCTAAATTTCGGGGTTTTGTGAAAAGCGTAAAATTCCGACAAAAATCGATACTTTTCACGAAAATTTTGTGTAGTTATTTGATTTTTTTATAATGATGATAAATAACATCAAATTTCAACTTTTTCAACCATAATTTTGACAAAATCACAAAAGACACAAAATCACTATTCATTTACAACCATCATATCTCAGCTTTGCTGAACCAACAATATACATTCGACAACAAAAAGATCTTTAATAACAATAATTCATCGATGGAAGAGCTTTATTGAGAAAAACAAGCATCTCGGCTTTTTCTGGCTTCAAGTTGTTCCTTCGATAGTCATGGACATCGCCGGCCACTGAAAAGACTTGTTCGCTCGGTTGACTAGTTGCCGGAGCGAAGAGGAATCGGCGCGCAAGCTTGGCCAATATCGGATAGATTAACTCATGTTTCTAATAAAGTAGGATAATCCAGATAATACAGTTATTAGTAATGAACATGATTCTAAAGTGTCATACCCTTGAGAACCTCTCGATCAGACAAGGCAAGAAGTGGTTTAAAAGTTGGATTCTCGACGATTGCAAACGGAAGACACGCACAGACTATCAGGTGCACTACCCTTTTGTCCAAATATGAAAGTTCCCTAAGGTGGACGCATAAGCCTTGAAAGAAAATAAAGACGCAAATCATACCCTTCGCTAAAATCGTCGTTTTCTTCTGGTACTCTTGCGCCTCTTCGTGTGTGTTCGCATGCGTCAACAGAGCTTTTGTACTTCCATCCGACATCTTGATCATTTTCTTGCACACGGCACATTCCGCTTCCGCCGACGACAGTTTTGTAAAAGTCCAATTTTCCAAATAGCACTCATCTGAATATTATTTCACAGAGTAAACAATACTGAAAGCCGCAAATTAAACGGAGTATAATATAGGGAGGATAAAGTAGCGACTTCGACAAAAGTACGACAATGAGAAAAATGAAAAAGCAATTTCCCGTATTTCGGGGCGGGATTTCGGGTTTTCGAATTGTTCGGGCGGGGTTTCGGGGCGGGGTTTTTGCCGAAATTCGGCCCGGTCGGGGCGGGCCCCGAACGGGGCCCCGCCCCGTTTCCGTCTCTAATATTCAGAGAAAATTCAAATCATATATTCGTATTTTAAATATGTATAACGAGTATATACGTACAATTTTCTGGCTCTGGCTTTTAATCGGAGCCAAATCCGGAGCAAATTTTTCAAGTTAGAGCCCGGAGCAAGAGCCGGAGCAAATTTTTCAAAGTTAAGAGCCCGGAGCAAGAGCAGGAGCAAATTTAATAAAACCAAGACTTTAGAGCCAGAGCCGGAGCGAAAAATCGCTAAAATACATCACTGGTTACAACCTTATTGATAGTCAATCTTTTTGTCTAATATGAACTTCAAAATGGCTGCGACGTACCTGGGTTACTACTCATATGGCCGCAACTCATTTGGCCGCACTCATTTGGCCGCACTCATTTGGCCGCAACTCATTTGGCCGCAACTCATTTGGCCGCACCTCATTTGCCCGCCATTTCCAATTTTTATAAGAAAATTACCACTACTCTTAATTTTGACCTTTCATTGACGAGAGGTAGTTAAGTCATTACTAAAGGCTATTCTACTCCGTTTCGGTCACTGGAACTGGGCAAAAGAGTCTTTAAATGCATTTTTGTTAAAGAGTCTTGCTCGGAATTATGTCTAAGGTAAGTCTGTGCGCGCTCTCTAACCAACCAAGCCCCTGCGCCCCGAAGGGGGCGCAGGGGCTTGGTTGCTTGGGGTTGAGATGCGCACACACACATACCTGAGACACAAATCACTCGAAAGTGACTCTGGATGCATAAAAAATGTATGCATACCAGAGTTTCTTTATGCGGTAGGCTCCAGTTAACAAAACTATGTTCAAATTCCATCTTTTAGGGCATCTGGGTACTCGTTTAAGTAAATTTACTTTGTTTTCTTGTGCAAAAATCAATTTTCGGTTATATTTAAATTTGAATTAACAAATTACAAAAAATTCTAAAATGAGAAATGGCGGCCAAATGAGGTGCGGCCAAATGAGTTGCGGCAAATGAGTGCGGCCAAATGAGTGCGGCCAAATGAGTTGCGGCCATATGAGTGTGTACGCGTACCTGAGACCAGTCTCTTATAATAAACTTGAAGACCCGGGAATTATTAGAAAGAATAAAGTACTTAACAAAAACATGTTGGAACATCAAAAAACTTATAAATAGGCTTTCGTTAGATGTTTAGAGATGTTTAGAGTATAAATGTCGTTTTACTTATGCCGGACACTAATGTCTCTGTTACGCTAGCCGGACACAATTGTCCATCTTATGCAGAACGGACACAATGTGCATCAGGCACAATTGACACGTACAAATCCAATCCGGCGAGTTCCCATAAATTTGTAAGAAGCAGAATAAAAAACTATCATACTTATATTTTATTTTTACATATTCCTATCAACACTCAAGAAATAATAACAAGATCCAACAACAACAATAACAACTATAACAATAGAGTTCTAACATGACTATGATTTAAGAGAAGAAGTATGTAGAATTTCTAACATCCTTGATATTGAGTGTTCCCGGAACCACATGCGGAATGAACCTCTGAGACATCATCTTCTTGTCTTCTTCGGATATCGGTAATTCATCCACATAAGTTTTGATGAGAAACTAAATACAAAGGACTATAAAGAAGCCTTTTCATAAAAGGGACTCTATATACGCATGGCCTATGATAGGCCGCCTATCGTCGAAAGTTCAAGTCCCTCGGTCCCAAAGAAAAAATAAGGTTATCAGCCAGTGGTATTCAAGCTCGACCTAGGGCCATGCGTACATAAAGTTAACCACCCACCCCCCCCCCCCCTAATGATTATACCTCTGAGAGATTATCGATGATAGGATACTCGTGTAGTGCAACGCTAAAAATAAATTTCAGTGAAAAATTTAAAAAATCAAAACTTACAACTGATCTCGGCAAATCTCATTCATTTTGTCCACATCACAGGCATGAGTCCAGAAGCAATCATGTACAGCGGCAAATGTCAACCCTTCTTTGTGGCAGAAGAGTGTCGTCAACATCCTAAATATCGGCACGTCATGCTTTGAATCAGAACATCCTGCACACAGTCAACTACGGTAAGAACCAACAAAAGTACGATCACTCGCTGATCTTTACTTCGGACCTTGCGAGGGACCGAACTCTTATGGGTGCAAATATATCAAAAAATTTTAATTACAAATTTTTCAATTAATGAAGACCTACATGTGAGTCGAATCAAGAGAGTGCACGAAATTTGGTGGGAACGCGTTCACCTAAACACACCACATTAACTAAAATGAAAGACCTATTGTTTGCAAAGACGATTCGCAAAGATTAAAATGCACCCGTTAAAGGGCCATTGCCACCTATTTTAAATTGTTTCCCGCCAATTCAATTTTTTTTGCCTAATTATTCAACTTCTGCACGGGTTTTTCAGCTTGGTTACTAACAAAACAAGCCCTAGAATTTAATTTTAAGTATAGTTTTGTTATAAATATAAGTTGGAAAATAGGTAATGAAGTTTTCGATTGGGACATCTTTTGGATTGGCGGGAACAACCGTTGTTAGAGACGGCAATGGCCCTTGGTTGCTTTCGAAATAATTGTCTTAAATATTCTCTAGATTATCCATACCTGCTTAGATCGAATAGGCGCCAAGTACAAATAACCAACAAAATTTCAGCGTTCAAGTATGGCTGAGAAACTGGCAAACCCAAAGGTGTCTCCTAAAATATAGTAATAATAGACAATAAACCAGTAAGATCACACTACCCACCCATTGCATAGTCTGATGCAATTTGGACGCATGTATGGCACATCCTTGGAACCTGCAATAAATTGATAACTACAATCCAACACCGTTTACAGCAACGTGTCACATACCACTTCTTCAAATCCTAGAATTAACCAGACTATTATCTAAAAATCGGAGAGTAGAAGAATAGCCTACATTGAGGTAGCAAAAGCCTTGTCAAGACTTGCAAAGGCGTTCCTGGCCAGATACCTGAATTTATGGGTAAAATTTAGTCGATTTTGTAAGACTCACAACTTACCCAGGAAAAGATTTTCAAAAACGATATCCATAGCTCTGAGCTGACGTTTTATTTGCTCTTGAGCACCATATTGTGTTACACCATAGACCTAAACAAAACCTTTTAATCACCGTACAATTGAATATCATACTTACAGTGGTCATGACTGTCTGTTTTAACAATTTCCTAGATATCGGTTGCGGCATGGCTTTTCTCAAGGCTACTTAAAATAATACCAATAAAAATGAAAGAAAAACTCCGATATTACCTGCATGATTATGACCCTTTCTGCTAGCGTCTTTTATCATTCCAATCTCATTTTCTCAGCTCTAAAAAGTGTACAATATGGGAAACAAGCCATTTGGCAGCTCTACATAACACCCATCATACCGTTCGCAAACACTAGAGTAAAACATCCATAGGCTTATCATTTGGAACAAGATTGACCTCGAAGGCACCTTCATAGTCTCGACCAAGTGCCGCATAATGCTAAAAATATTTGCCAATCGATACCAATGACATTGCAGTATTGTTTTTGCAATACCTGAAGCCCGTTACAAGATCCATCTTGGTGAATCGGTAGATGACTCACGAACTGCTCAGGATCACCACTTTTCATAGCATCACGAATCTCAATACAAGCTGCAAGTGTTTGCCATGGTTCATCTGATTTCCGCCACCATCCTCTTCCTAAAATTTCAACATAACATCAGTTTTATAAAGTAAGGAGAGAAGAACAAAAACATGTTCACCCTCAATGGATTGTCAGCAGAATCTATGATGTCTGTCATTATTGAGTCTGCAAATTCTAATCGGCATTTTAATGGCTCACGCTTCTTCAAGCCCGTAAGATTAATGCAATGGATCTTCAACCATTCGAAACCTCTGCTGCCCAACTTCTTTCCTAAACAGGGATAAGAGTTTTCAAAATTACAAAACAAAACAACCCTTCGCAAAACGCAACAATCCACGATTCACATCATCGCCTAAAAGCTTTGAATAAAGGACATTCACAAGGACTTACTATTACCCATATGGTTTATGAATGGAGATATGGGATAAACCCGTCCTCTGAAATCCATATTGTGCTGAAAAAATCAGTTGTAATTAGTACTATGCCAAAAGAGTTACCGGAAAATAGAGGAGATCATTTTGGAAATGCCGGGAGATAGCCAAGCGATATAAGACCCATGTGTGCAAAGAACACAATTGATTCCTTGAGGATCAAATTAATAAAAGAACGGACAAAATTCAAAAAGCAAAAACCTTTTCTGAGTAGCTTCCTGTTTCTCTTTATCGAACTTCTTCTGGCGGACCATATAACTCTGATATTCATCCTCAGTGATTTCTTCACGTGTTTTACCAGGAAAAGAGGTTTCGAAGTTCATTTTTTCAGATGTCACGTAGATTGTTGATGGATGCGCAGGAATTTTTAATGACTTCAGTAGTTCCTTCTTATCGAGGTCCTTTGAAGATCCAAAAATTTTCAAAATATGGGCAAGCATTGGTTTATTGATTATCCACGGAGTAGCCTTTAAAATGGAAATTCATTAGCCGGAGTTTAACACGTAGAAAAAAGAATTGAATTACCCCTAGATTGTTGAGAGAATCAAATACAAGGCGTGCCTTTCTCTTCATACCAGACCGTTCATCACTAAATATACTTCCTAGATCAATATGTTCAACATATAACTCGCAATGACATGGAAAATCGTTTGCTGAGTCAATTCGCAGAAATAACAAATCAGTAAGCACCTCTTAAGTAGAAGTTTGGAAAACTTTTCATTCATAAATATCTCCTTGGATTCAAACGAGTCACGAATTATTTTTTGCGCGAAGCTATAAAGAGGACCACACGTGCCATGATCTAGCCAAGGACGCGGCGGCAGCTAAATAGAGAGTGAATGTAAAAAATAAAACAATAAAACTACGATAAAAAGTACCTTCATCGGGAGATACAAGCTTTCAAAATACAAATTTTCAAACTCATGGGCAGCAATCCTGTCCATCAAACGCTGGCGACTAAATTATTTGAAGTAAAAGATCTCTTTCAGCTCACAACAATATGAAATACTCACAGATGTAACATATTCACATTAATGGTTATTTTTTCACCAGTTAGCAAGGCACTTTCTTCCTCGTAACTGACGTCTCGCAACACAAAAGCTTTATATTGGCACGAAGCTCCTATAAAATTAACACAATAATAAAATTCCTTATCCCAATGCATCAAATAAAGATCAAGGAATGCTTTTCCGCAATAATGTGCTAACTAACTGTTGTGCTAACTTAATGCTCAGCACTTCTAAGATAATTTGACGCTACTGTCATATAACACCCCTCTCCCCCAAAAAAAAGCTACTGTAATCAGCGGTCCGAAGCCTAAGGGCTAAGGCTAATTCCTAAGCCTAAAAATTATTGGGGTGGGGTATATTACAGGAGGGTTCTTTTTTTTGGGGAGGGGGAGGTTGTTAACATTAAAGTAGCACCAATAATTTATACTTACATGAAAAGCGTGAGATACCGGGTCTTATTTTATTTTCATTTTGTATGCGGTATCAGGGCTGTTCACTCTTCCGGCAAATTTTTTCTCTTCCGGCAGATTTTTGCTTATAACTTTGTTTTTAAAATACAAAATTTTTTTCTGTAACATAAGTTTTGCTTATGAGAGTTAGACCTACAATATGAATTAAATCTTTCTATAAAATTACTGTGGTCTAGTGGCGCGTTGGCCAGAAAACTGTTGAATCTTCCGTTTCAGCAGTTTTTTGGACATCTCGCCACTTAGACCACAGTAATGTTCTGGAAAGATTAAATTCATATTGTAGGTCTAACTCTCATAAGCAAAACGTATGTTACAGAAAAAAAATTTGTATTTTAAAAACAAAGTTATAAGCGAAAATCTGCCGGAAGAGAAAAAAATTTGCCGGAAGAGTGAACAGCCCTGTGCGGTATACATCCATTTACGCACAAATTAATTTAGGAGCAGTTTAATCTGACCCCACCACTCAGGTAAACCTGACCCCCGCCAGTGAATCAGCTTGGGGGACAAAGGTAAATTTTTTAATATTTTTTTTTCAAATTTTTTTTTAATTTGTTAAAATTGTTTCTGAGATTTAAAAAAAAATAAGAATACCGTATTTACTGTATTAAGTCCCGATGGGGAGTTATTTTTCAACCCTTAAAAAATCGGAAAGAAAATATTTCGATTTTGATATTTTCGGGTGCTCAACCAAAATTAAAAAGTGTAATCAGGTAAACTCGCGGCAACTAAGAAAACGCAAAAAACAGATTTGCGAAATGTTCGCTCTAGGCTGTGATATAAGGTCCGTAGGGTGGGGACTTATTAGAAGGTGGTGAGTTATTAGAGGGTGGGGAGTTAATACAGTAAATACGGTAATTGTCTTGGTCCCCCAAACTGAATTGACTGGTGGGGGTCAGGTTTACCTGAGTGGTGGCGGTCAGGTTAAATTTAGTCATTAATTCATTTATTAGCGAGAAAAAGGTTACGTACCAGGCTCATCGACGATATTTTACGAGGCATTGTGCAGGACTCCATGACCACAGATACTAGCAATGATCCAACCTTTCGGGAGGACTAAACATCTTATGTAATTATTTTATTTCATTTAAAAAAGGTTTCAAAAGATTGTAGCATGCTACTATAAATTGACCAAGACCAAAAAAAAACACGAAATGTCAAGTCACCTTGCAATTAGTTTTGCGAACTGAATATAAAAACTATATTAATAATATAGGGAAAAAGAATCTTTTCTTACCGGTGCATAAAACTCCGGATCAAGACCGCTGGCAGAAGCGCACTTATGCCTATTAATATTAATTTGAGGCCTTTTTATATTTAAATATCTTACTGAAAATGTTACTCACCACCACTCACGAATGCTACAGTTAGCATCAGCAAACTTGGCTTCATCAGTGAAGTATTCAATGTATTTAGAAAACACTTCTTCGAAGATCTACAATAAGATCACCCAGATAAAGCGAAAAATGTAAGATTTTTGGTTCTATTGCAGCGTACCTCGCGATGCTCTAGACCCATCTTTGCCAAAAATTGTTTACGAACAAGCTTTAACAGTACACGACACATCTGGTTTTGGAGTTGACTCAAGGAAACGACATTCTGAGATTTGCTCAATATTGAAAGAATGCAATCCATTAGCTGATCAGCGGCTACATCCATGTCAATGTGCTCCAAAAAGCTTTTCACTAAACAGCCCACCGTTTCTAGCATAAAATTTGTGTTAAAAGATTTTTCGCCTACAACAGGCGAAATTTTCGAACACAAAAAATCCCACTTACATTCTTCATCCCCAAGTGCTTCACGTTTTTCTACCAAAGCAGCTTTGATCTTAGAACTCCATCCCCACTTCTGGATCATTTCTTCCTAAATGTGAAAAGTTTAGTGAACGGCCAAAATGCAGCATACGAACCATCGAAGGCAACAGAGAAGAGCGGTCAAAATTTTGAATTTTTAATACATTCTGCTCTTCTGTCTTCATCTGATCTGAGAACAACTTCATATAATCATCCTGAAAATTACCAACGGTGATTTCACACATACTAGTTTCAACTGGGCGACGGTAAATTTGAAAAAAGGTAAATTGGCCAACATCTCTTAAATTTTATACTTTGTTTGCTGAAATTCTGTACGAAGAAGGGTCTATTATATTCCTATTGTTTACCAGTTACTTCTCACTGTATGTGACACAAATTATTTAATTTGGGGTCGACCACCTCGGAGTAGGCACCCACGCAAGTTATTGAGACTTTGGATGGTCAAAACAGCATTTTGGTCTCAACAAACCATTTTCAGAACACAATTTTGAGTTGGATAGATTGATTACAGCATCTTATTCTAATAGACGGGCAGTCTCCAATAGTCGGGCAGTCTCTATTGAGAAATAAATGGACATGCTCGTTTATTAGAAGAATTACAGTAACTTGCTCCTTAGAAAAAATAAAAAATTGTGGAAGAATTGACCTGAGAACGAATTAACCGCACGCCAGGTCTATTTATTGTAATACACGTATCCAATATTGATTATTTTACCCTCGTGCATGTATTGCACGTTCCATTATTTCTTGGAATGTGGAGTGTGCTGATTTTGGCCGCGAATCCGCCAACCCTTGCCCAAGTACAACAACATGTAGACCATTGGATGTTGATTAGGACCATTGATGACGGACCTTGATCACTGAGGGTAGATCGAGGCCGTTAAAGTTGGATTTAGATAATTAAAGCATACCCTAACTTGTAAAAATGGATTAACACTATTTAATCTGGACCAGCTAAGGAGATGATTATCTACTTGGAAGTGGATACCTCCTAAAAAAATACCAGGTGTTTTTCCTACCCACTCGAAAATTCTTGCCCTTTAAAATAAACTTTAAGAAAAATAAATAGAGTTTGACACCACCAGGATTTGAACCTGTAACCTTAAAAAATTGTTAGCGGATTTGGCTGTTGGCGAAATTACTGTTGGCAAATTTATTGCTGGCGAACTTACTGTTAACGAATTTACCTAGAGCCGTTTCAACTAACCTTAGTTTTGAAGGGTAGCACGAACGGCGAGTCGGAAGGAGACGAATAAGCAGTTGGTTGGCACAGACCTTTCGAAAATATAGACAGTGACTCACTGTAACCAAGATCACATTGAGTTTCTTGGAATGACTTTTCAGGATCCCAATCCACTTGGCACATATTAGCGACCTGGCAAGCTATGGCATATTCATCTCTCGAGAACATCATTCCTAATATATTGAATCGAAGGAACGTTAAGCTTTTAAAAAGATATTACTGTTTATTTCAGGTTGCTTCGGATCTTTTAGCAGCTGAAATACTCGATGCTTGACATTAGAGCTTCTACGACAGAATAAAACCATCATTACCTCAGTTGAAAATTTCCTCTTTAATTCTATCAATCTCGGTGAAAATTCATCACGGACTTCACTATTGCTTTCTAACCTCAACCATTCATCTAACCAATGCAGGCACAGAGCAAAGGCGATTTTTGACTGCTCTCCAAGCGGAATTATGCTCATCAGCGTGACAATTTCACGAAAATGGGGTCTGTTTTTGGATCCATAAACCTAAGTTAAGTAGGAATTTAAATGAGCCACTTAGCAATGCATAAGACTCAAATACCTTGGAAAGAAACTTGTCTGCTCATTCACTTAAAATTTGAACATATGTAACGCCCGCAAAACAGAAAATTTTGTAACAAACCTGTCGTGGCGTAGGTGCAATCTCCTTTATGAACAGAAGAAGCATAATTGAGGATCACGGCACACAGCTAGAAATAACATATACCGGTGATCAAGTATTAGATGTGCAAAAGACTACCTCTACCGAATTACGGTTGCTCCCAGATTCTCCTGTTGCTTTTAAAAATTTTTGCTTTAGTTGCCACTGCTGTTTTACTAACAATTTTATATAGCAGCCATGATCACCTTATCTTGCAACAAATAAAAAAACAGGGGGTAAGGCATTTGGGAGCAACAAACTCTTCGGCAGAACCAAGTATTGGACGTGAAAAAGACTACCTCGTCTTCAAAGATGTTGGGCTTCGATGTTCGATCAGGATGCTCATAATAGGTATTAGCGAATTCAATTAGATTAGATAAGTCTTCTTGCCGAATGAAGCTAAAATTAATATTAGGAAGTGAACGTTTTTACCTGAAAACAACCAACTTTGCTACGGAAGCCAAGGCTCGACCCAATCTATTCCTCCGAATGTTACTATGCTGTTCTCTCTGCAATTCGTGGGCAAGCTTCTTGATGATGTCTTCTTTTACTGAATTTCGGATCTTCTTCAGTAGCATTTCTTCTCTTCCTCTTCTTCTTGTTTCTTCATCCTTTGCGTTTCCTCGCTCTTTTGTAGGTATACATGCGATGGCTGTTGAAGAAGCTGGCACAATTTGGCATAAGGATCGTATACTCGACAACCAATAACTGCTCTTGCGAGTTAAGCGGATCATTTGTTTCTGGAATTCTTTTTTATTAAGCCATGAATTTAACAAAAAGGCATAGCAGCATGAAGAGCGATTTATGAGTTGCTGGTAGTGTAAAATCGGGTTCAGAGATTGTGCATTGGATACTTTAATTTGACCATGCTGAGAACGATGATGTCCTTAGTTTTTGCTATTTGAAATAAGTTCGCCGTTTTGAAATAGGACGTCAACCAATTTTCTAAATTTCGACCAGCCATTTTTTTGCTTGGAATTTCATAATTTTTTATGGCTCAAATTGAATTGCAGCGGTAAAACTGTGAATTTCAACGGTAAATTAATTTTTTTCAACGGTATTTTCAAATTTGCCATAAAACAATGAAATTCAACGGTAAATTTGTGAAATTCAGCGGTAAATTTATCGTAAAGTCAACTTCACAGTCCGTTGTCTTATTTGTGTATCAAATATAAGGATTTCATCTGAAACAAAATTTATGCTTTGTGCCAACTATTTAACCTTGGGTCATTTCTATGAGGCAACGGACTGTGAAGTTGACTTTGCGATAAATTTACCGCTGAATTTCACAAATTTACCGTTGAATTTCATTGTTTTATGGCAAATTTGAAAATACCGTTGAAAAAAATTAATTTACCGTTGAAATTCACAGTTTTACCGCTGCAATTCACTTACAGCCATTTTTTATTTACACCCGCAATTGCAATGCACCATTAGAAAGCTGAGATTTCGCGTTTTCTACTGCATAATAAAATTACGAAAGCAAGCAAGATTCTTTGGTGCTCAACCAAATTGAAAAAGCTCAATCGGTAGAGCTCCTGGTAGATCAGAAAACAAACAAGAGTAAAAATTGAAGGGGCCTATCATAACAGAAGTATCTCATAATAATAATGGTTTCACGGAACTACTTGAAGTCCGAAAATTATCAATTTGGGACACATCATACACCAAAACCCGGGCAGCCACTTACCGGGGTATACAAACCGAAATTTAACACGGGATTCTTGCTCAGTAAGATCGATGTTCATGCAAAAACATCTCTTTGAATTCAAAACACAGTGCCATATTTTAAATTCCACCCGAGACAACGAGAATTTGAACGCTCAAATATTGAATTTTTAGAATGGCTGTAGGTGAAAACATCCTTACGCCAATTCAAATATATTGGTGTATATCTAGGATTGCTAAATTCTAGATATGTCACTCGT
The DNA here is from genome assembly GCA_004194705.1 of Ditylenchus dipsaci. Lineage (NCBI taxonomy): Eukaryota > Metazoa > Nematoda > Chromadorea > Rhabditida > Anguinidae > Ditylenchus > Ditylenchus dipsaci. The sequence continues at coordinate 86,342 of SADC01000531.1, read as the reverse complement.
AATATTCCTGAAATATTACTCATTATTACCTGCAAAAACACCTCCTAATAAAAAATTTGTGACAATCTTTCCAAAGAAAATGTCGTTTTTCAATTCTGCATGCCCTCACTCAAAATCTCCCTGAAATACGCATCCTCACTCCTAACCCTTCCTGCCCCAACAAAAAGGGGAATCCACACTACAAACTTTTACTTTGAAATTGTGAAACAGGTGAGCATGCCCCTTTAAATTATGTGTTTACCCCCTTAAATTTATTAGGCAAAACTTTTTATTGTCGCCGAATGACTTTTTTCTGTCGCCGAAATACTTTTTCTAGTCGCCGAAAATTGTTCTGGACAAGAAATCAGCAATTTTTGAACTTTTCGTGTAAAATTCACCAATTTTTTCACCTCGGTTTTTTCTTCAATTTTTACATGTTGATTCTAATAATCATAATAATTATGTTAACCGTCTTAGTGACCATAGAAAATATGTTGATTAAAGTGATCATGGTCAATTAAATCACCATAATTAACTTGATCACTATATAAACGTAAAAACCGAGGTGAAAAAATCGGTGGCCCCCCAAAGTACATAAGGTCCATTTCACGTAAACACTTAATTTAATGGGGCAAACACTTAATTTAAGGGGTGTTTTCAATTATAGCCTTTTTAGAATTACTCTCACGTTCGGAGTATTAAGCCTTTCCGCCCTTTTTGTAACCAAGATTTACACCATTCGAAATTTGTGATTCTGGGTTTCTTTATGACTTCTGACGTTTAACTAAATATGGTGCGCTAAATGTTTTATCGTTAGAATTACTATTTTTAAAAAATTAGACCGAACTATTTGACAACTATAGATAAAATGGCACCCCTATGCTATCGTTTGGTATAAAAACATAAAAATAGTACTGGAAAAATTCATCTCTGGTCACAAAAGAAGTTTAAAAAAATCGACATGGTCCGCGACCAGGAGTGTGACTATAGCCGCACTTTTTGGCGAAAATGACCAAAACATTATCTGGCCAAATGTACTTTATTTCCGAAATTTCAAGGGGCAATTTTTTTTTGTCACAGATTCACTTTTTTCTGTCTCAGATTTGGTTCTCGACACGGAATTAACAATTTTTAAAATTTTTTGTGTGAAATTCAGGGGTGGGCAAAACCCAGATGGCTGGAGACCCACTCCGGAATGGCCAAAAAGCCAAAATAATTGGTTTTCCGGGGTATACTAAAGGGGGGGGGTAAACTGTTTGAGAAAATTGATTGAGCAGAACAGATTTTGGGTCCGATCGGTTAAATCGCTCACAAATCCACCCTGAACCGCTCAAAACCACCAGAATTCTGAGCAATTTAACCGATCGGGCCCGAAATCTGATCCGCTCAATCGATTTTTCTCAAAACAGTTTACCCCCCCCTTGAGTAAACCCCCGGAAAATCAATAATTTATTCCGGAGTGGGTCTCCAGCCATCTGGTCTTTGCCCACCCCTGAATTTCACACAAAAAATTTTAAAAATTGTTGATTTCATGTCGAGAACCGAATCTGTGACAGAAATGAGGAAATCTGTGACAGAAAAGAGTGAATCTGGTACAAAAAAAGTGAATCTGTGACAAAAAAAGTAAATCTGGTACAAAAAAAGTGAATCTGTGACAAAAAAAGTATTGCCCAATTTCAAGATGAAAGCCTTAAATTCAATTTTTTTAGCAAATTTACTCGTTTCTGTATTTGCTGTTTTTCTATATTTACACCTTCTTGTGCCGACAGTTCATGCTATTTTAGTGCCAAAAAAGATTTGCGATCAATGCGACCGCGAAAAGATTGAGAGGTAAATAATTTTAATTGTATGGAGGTTTTACATATTTTGTGCATAGTTTGAATCTGAATGGTAACATTTAAATTAAGGGGGTAAAAATAAATTAGGGGTGGGGGAAGGGGTGGTGGGTTGTTGGATTTACATATTTTGAGCAATTTTTTCACTTTGAGGATGAAAATTTTGAAGCTTAAAATTATGAGTTTTTTATTGGGTCTAAAATTGGTCACGAAATATCTTTGAAAATGCGAGGAGTAGACTACTTGTAGGGGGGAGTGGACCAGATTAAGGGGTAAAGAAGACCAGGTGGAGAGGGAACAGTACGAATTTAGAGTATTATAGGGTCAGTGCTAAAGTGAAAACTTCTCAGTTAATTTTCGATTTATGTTTCTTCTCAAAAATAATGTTTAGAACAAATAATTTTGTATTAAAAAATTTTTGATTACAAAGTTGCGGCCCTAGGTAGCTAGTTCACTATGTCTCAAGTTATTTTACCCCTCGAAACTGCTGATTTAGCCTCCAAATATTCATTTATCCCACTAAATCGTAAAAATGTGTTTCTACCTCTAAAAGAAAAATAAATAATAAAAAAATTGAAAAAAAAAGTTTAAGAAATATTCGAGAGAAACAAGTTTTTACGATTTTGGTGGATAAATCAGTAATTTGGCTGGTGAAATTAGTTACAGCCTTTTACTATTAGGTCGTGCCAAAATTCTGTTCGTTTTTTTTTCAAATGAAAATTTCATGGCATTATCTTTTTTCTATAAATTTTTAGACAAGTTGTTTAGAATTGACCTCTCATTTTGTAGCTGAAAATTCTGGCTACAAAATGAGAAGTTAACTTGTAAAAACTTCAAAGTCAATTTCAAAAACACAACGCCATAAAAATTTTATTTGAAAAAAACAAACTTTTGGCACGACCTAATAAAAAGTGCTGAAATCTAGTAATTTGCTGTCACAATTTTACGATTAGTTGTCACACTTCAGTTTCATCCCTGAAATTACATAATGTCTTTCTGCGGTTGAAGTAATACCAACCTGATTTTGCTTTATTTATCAAATCGATTATAAAGAACACAATATTTATAAACCATAATTGGACACTTCCATAATAAAAAAGAACGATTGATCAGAGCATTGTACACCGAATATATGTATGTGGGTATGTGTTTATAACTTACATATTAAAATTACATTATTCCTTTGTTTATCTGGAAACCTAGTTCAAAAAATATAGATATTCTTTAAAATAAAAGTCTAACACTAAATGACTTATAAATCTACAGCACACAGTCGCCAAATCATCGGGAATAAGTGGAGTAAAAAAAATTAGCCTTAACTGGCTGGTTATAACATGAAAAAGTAGCCTAATAAAATAATGATAATCGAGCTTCACAGGCTGTCCAGTCTTGTCGATTTCGAAAATTTAAAAAATTCGTTTAATAATTTCTCAGAATTAATTTCTCATTCCCAGAAAAAATTTGTCAAGGTAGTGTACCAATAGCGTCAAAATGCTGAATCTAGCATCGAAATATAATTTGAAGACTTTTTCATGCGGTAAAAAACCTTTTTTATCCAAATTTTAAATTTTTTTTTTTACTGTAAAACTATTTTTCATGGCAAAATAAAATAAGCGGAATGGCAAAAAAGTTTTTTAACGCAGTAAAAAGTATTTACTTCTACTTTGAAAAAATTTGAAGAAAAAAAATTGACTTTGGCAAAACATTTGAAAAAATGGGGTTAGAAAAAGGTGTTGGACCTTAGGCGGGAACGAACTTTGGGGTGTCGGATAAACGGCAGTTGATTAACAACTGTACTGGAAGCACTGCACTTGCATGTTCGATTTTGAGTCTAATGCAGGGCTGCCATCTCAAAATTAATAAAAAACGAACTTTTTCGCAAAAAAAGGAATTTGAAGGAATAAGTGCATCCTGTCTATGCTTATCGCCATTTTGAAGCGAAAAAAAAAGTTTTTGACTTAAACTTCAAAAATAAAAAAATATTTGGGGTCCCAAAAAAGGACAAATCTTTTTAAGAAGGACATATGGCAACCCTGGTCGAAGGTTATTTGAGATACACAGACTGGGATCACTGGAATCACAATCACAGACCGGCACAGAATCGAACATGTAAGCCCTGTAAGCAGACCGACTGAAACAGCATTGGTGTCAAACACTTGACAAATGTTTGGCTCTTAAGTAATTTAAAAAAAGGAGGATAAGATGAAATATGGAAAGTGAGGGTAGGGAAAAACTTTTTGTACAGCCTTTTCCCACCTCAACTGGCTAGTAGTAGTTCATCAATCAATTAATTACACTCATTCACACACCGAGGAAGTCTTCAATAACAACAACTATGCTCTAATTTACAATTTTCAACAGTAAAATTTGCAATAAGATACTCTAGAAACCCTCATCCCAGCCTGAAACTCATCTGGTGGAATGTCCTGAAAAAGTTTTTATTCGAGCTTGGAATATACTTTTTTTCCTCCGAAAATGATGTTACCTGATCTGGGGGATAGTTATCGAAATTGCTGACGTCTGCTGGATTGCTGACTTTTGGAATGATGGGTGCTTTCAAGCTACGAGACCGTAGACCTTCCCAGTCGAAACCCATAAACCACCTGAAATTTAATAAAAATAGAAAAATTATTACTAATAAAATTTCAGTTGTGCTTTTATTCAGCCGAAAACATGCTGTCTGGCTATAAGATTAACGTATACCTGTGTTTGCGGATGTCGTTGACCCCACCACTGCCAGAGCCTAACCGCTCTCCTCCATTATCCCTGCACAATTTTTTGACCAGTGCCGTGGCTGTCTTGCCAATACGTCGGTTTGGAATCTCCAAGGCATCAATACCTTTCAATATCAGAGTGTAGGTTTTCATTGGATCAGAAGCCTGAATAAAATCTCAAGTTAAATTAATTCATGAAAAAAACCGAAAAGTGTCCAGATTTGGTAAAAAAAGGCGCCCCCACGGATTTAAAAAATTGCCAATTTTTTTGTTTTGGTCGAAAGGCATAAATTTGCTGACTTTTTTTGGATTTTGACTTTGTTCATACTTTTCGATTTTCGTGCAGGGCTCACGGATATTTTGGTGAAAAAATAAGGTTTGCACGCAGTGGTAGTCGAGTCTGTGACTCAGGCGATGCGTATATAAAGTTCCCCCCCCTTCAATTTCAAAATTCAAGTTTTTTATGTTTTTGTCTTCTATTCATATTTACCGTATTTCCTCTAATAAGCGCCCTCCCAAAATCCGGTATTTCTTAAATGCATTCTCCTCCTTTTATACCGGGTTTTTGTTTTCGAACGCCACATATGTTATATACCAAAATTTAGCTGGGAATCTGCGCTACATTTAGGTATATAACATATGTGGCGTTCAAAATTAAAAATCCGGTATAAAAGGAGGAGAATGAATTTAAGAAATACCGGATTTTGGGGAGGGCGCTTATTAGAGGAAATACGGTATTCTTTGTACAGTGGATCATTTTTTGCTTTGTGTTGTCAGTAACTTTAGTGGTGCTGTAAACTTCAGACAGGCAGACAACGTTTTGTGTTATGTCCTAATTTAGGACTCCTAAATCACAATTTCTAGGTTACGCATACGGAGAAATTGAATGCTGGAAAAAAACAAAGATATTGCAGCAAATGATACCTCGCTAAAGGGCATGCCACGCTAATAAGAGGTGGTGCCCGGGAATTCAAAAATTTTCCTAGTCATTGAACTTCTGTACGGATTTTTAAACTTGGTTTCTAACAAAACAAGGCCTAGATTTATATTTTAGGTATGGTTTTGTTAGAAACCAGTTGAAAAATCCGTACAGAAGTACAATGATTCAGAAGAATTTTTCGAATCAGGGCTACCTAATAGCGTTGAAACTTACAAAAAATTGAAATTTTTTTGACCACAACAAAAAAAAGTGAGCACTTTTTCACATCCGCGGAGCCCTTTTACCGTAAAAGTTTTACGTATGCTCCATTAAATTATTACAAATAACAATTAAAAACCTGGAAGGAGGGCGTCCAAGCATAAGCTCGCAAATGTAAATACCGAGCGCCCAATAGTCAGCTGCCTGGTCGTGGCCTTGTTTAGGATAATCTTCAAATAATAAAGGATGATTAGTGTAAGTGGTATGCTTGTAATTGCTGAAAACACACAAACCTCAGGAGAGACATATTCAGGAGTTCCACAAAACGTCCAAGTTTTCCTTCCACTTGCCAACTTCTTAGCAAACCCAAAATCAACTAGTTTCAAATAGCCGTTCTGGGTGAGCAGGCAGTTTTCTGGCTTCAGGTCCCTGTACACTATGTTTTTGCGATGCAAATACTCCAACCCCTCGAGCACACAGGCCACAAAGAAACGGGCAGTGTAGTCATCGAAATGGCCTCTATCACGCAGTGTAGTCCACAATTCTCCACCAAGACATGCCTCCAGTAACATGTATACGTATTTGGAGTCTCGGAAGGTGGTGTACAGTCTACAATTCACCACTTAGGCTTAGGACGATAGAAAAAGTGTAAAAAAACAACGTACCTAACAATCCAATCAGTATGAGTTTCCTAGAAAATAATTATCTTAGATCTTTTTAAATCAAATTTTTGTTCGACAATTTCGCAGGATAAAACTTATGGGTGATATTTAAAAATGACCGCAAATATCTGAAAACTGACCGCAAATCTTAATCCTATTGATTAGGCTGGTTTTCAGCGATCATTTATGGAATATTTTAGCTCTAATTGACGCAGAATAGTCAATTTACTTTAACGAAAAATTCAAAAATTCGAGATTGAGGTAGGAAAAAAAGTTATGGCCTGACGAAAGTAACCAAAAACCACAGGGGAGACCAAGGCATTTTTGTGAATTTTGATTTGCCTTGGGGGATCAAAGCATATTTTCATGGGCTTCCAGGTTCGAATTTTCTCTCAGCAAACAAATATCTTCAAAATGATCTTGAAAGGATCAGTAACACATCAGTAACACGGTGGCTATATAGACCATCAGAAGCCAATGAGACAATTTTCAAAGATTTGCAGTCATATGAAATTTGCCGTCATTTTTCAGAAATTCGGGTCAGAATTAAATACCACCCGAAACTTATTCTTGCCGCCTAAAAACTTGGCGATAAAACAAGTTTTTTCGGCGACATAAAAAAAGTTTTGTCTAATTTGCAGCGTTTACAAACATTTTTATATTGTAAATCCTAAACAAGTTTAAATATCCATATACCAGGCGTTACGTGAAAATCATCCGAACCGTATTCTCGGGTCCCATGAGGTTACCTTACTTAACTGTAAATGTTTTCCAAAATTAGTATTTTACGGTCCAAGCCAGGGGTGCGTCTAAATTTGCAATTTAAAAAAATGGTCAAATCGAAAAAAAATAAATTTTTAAAATTTTTCTTGATTTTCGGTACTTTTTCTTTTCGATTTTAAAAATATCTAAGTTCCAAACTAAAATTAAAAAGGGCAATTTTCGTCCTATTTGCCTTTTTCAAATATATAAAAGGGGCAAACTGCTCATCCCTGGACCTGCGGTACAAACACACATGAGCACCGGCCTCTATCATTTCAAAAAAGTAAAAAAAGTGACCAACCATCATGATATTTCTCTCAGCAAAGATGTGTTCCTGCTGCCTTGTGTCTATGATGTGTTCTTTTTTAGTGCTTTCAAAGCAAATGTCTTGGACTTGTCTCCATTTATGCACACCTGCAAATTCAGCACCAAATTTTTTATGAATTAAATTAAATAATAATGAAAACTCACCAATTCCACCCTTCCAAAACCACCTACACCAAGAGTGGCGATTCTTTTGAGTTGACGCAACTGTACTCCACTGTACTCATTCTCCTGGGCTATTTTCGTGGGACTAGGTGGTTCATTGAGAGATCGTGAAGACAACGTGGCACGCCTTTGCAGGTCGCCATAGTCTCGTTTGAGTGCTTCCAGGTCGCCGATCAGTTTCAGGAATGACTCCCTATCCAGGGTCAGCACTTCCACACCTGGAGACATGGCGATCACATTGGCTGTGCGCACTTCCTCGCCTGAAACCCAAAAAAATATTTTAGTTTATTCAGTAATTAAAATTAGGATTGTTAAATTTGCCAGTAAATTTAAAAATCGGTAATTTACTGGTAAATTAGCATTAATTGACCGAGGACTGGTAAATTAAGATTTTTGATAACTGTAGGATTTCTTTTCCTATATAATATACGAGAAATTGTACAGTTATTGCGTGCAGTTACCACCTGAGTCAGTTTTACCTCGTCAGTAACAGTCATGGCAAATCAACCGGCGTTATCAACTGGTTGATTCACCGGTGTACCACCGATTGATAGTCTTCATCAACCGGTTGATCAACCGGAAATCAATGAACCGGTTGATGGTGGAGGTGGCGGTTGATCAAATTCAGGCCTAGGTTAAGACTGGTCAATAACCGTAGAATTTCTCCTACCTTATATGAAAATGCGACATTTATCAAAAATTTCGGCTCTATATGTGTTCGCGTCCCTACTGAAAAAAACATGCATTGGTGCCCCTGTTGTTTTTTTTTGCAAAAATATTTTCTTCCAGAAGTCTCAAAAATGATATGTTTAGCTCAGGCTCAGAAATCAAAATTTTCAAATAAAAGACATTTTGGTAAAATAAAGGACATTTGGTCAAAAAGTGCCATTTTATTCAGTGCTTATTGATTTTTGAGCAATAAAAATAAATATTTGACCTAAAATCTCAAAAATTTTAAAGATTTCGGATCTCAAATAAAGGACAAATCTTTAAATATAAGACGTTTCCGAGCCCTGGTTTAGCTACATTTTCAATCTTCGATGAACATGGTTCAGCTCGTTCTAACATATACTGGCCTACTTTTGCCTAAGCCGTAGCTTACATTTAAATACTACTGACATTTACAGAAAAATTCAGCTTGGGGGACCAAGACAAAATATTTTTCACCATTTTTTAGCAATTTTTTTTACAAAAAATGATCTGAAAGTGTAAATGGATGGTTTTCGAGATTTTATAAGAGAATTTTTTATAAAAAATCAAGAGGGGGACCAAGGCAGTTTTTTGTGAGGGATGTGAACACAAATAGAGCCGAAATTTTAATTTATCGGTTCTGGGTAAATTGCAAAGTTCCGGTGAATTGCCATTAAATTGGCCGCCCCCAACCATATTTAAAATGACCCACCTAGCAAAGCCTTCTCTCCAAAGAAGTCGCCTTGTTTAAGAATGCGGATCTCCCTAGGTTCTTGCTCTCCCTCTATGGACTGGGTGACACGCACCTGGCCATTGTTTATTACAAAGAAAGTGTCGCCCTTCTCGCCTCCCTGATGATATGATGGCCAGCGGCGTAGTAGTCCTGGTCCATCACATCGGCCATTTTGGAGATTCGGTCTTCTGACAAATTCTCAAAATAGAGACCTTGTGGAGGAAGTTCATGAGTTGAGCATGTCTCTCCATGCCCAACCGCATGGTGATCATCTGGAAGGCAGAGCGGTCGAGCACCCACAGCAACACATCAGTCATGGCTTGCACTGATGCAGTTCTGCAATAAGTTTAACACAATTTAGGGCTTCAAAGTGGGAATTAGATTGGTATTTTGAGTATTTTTTCAATTGGGCCGATTTTGACTTCTTCGAAAATCGCTTCTGATCCTGCTTTTTGAGTCAAGTGTATAGACAAATCTCTCTCTATAGGCCATTTAAAAAAAGCATGCTAATGCTCGAAACAGAAAATAAAGGCGAGGCGCTATAAAGGCGAGGCGCTATTAAACAACAAGTAAAAAGTGTCCAGGTTTTGAGGAAAAACCGTAAATATTTATCATTTTAGCAAAAAGAAAAGTCTGCCCGCTTTTTTGTAAAGTGATAGGACCATCAGGTAGCCTAAATTTAGAACAATGTCAAGAAATCTTGATTTTAATCTTTTTAAATATCGATATGCTCCAAACATTAAATCTCCAAACTTTTTGAAGCGTTCAAAAATAATCGGTAAAAACAGAAGCCATTCTGGCTCTCTTCTCTCTTGATGCTGTCATCCTTCGCTCTGGCCTTAGGTATCTTCTCTCTCTTGTTCCTTTTTTTCAGCTCTCGGTTTAAATTTTCAAATCCAAATTTTTTAAACCGAGAGCTGAAAAAAAGGAACAAAAGAGAGAAGATACCTGAGGCCAAAGCGACTCTAGTTTCCTAACGAGGTATGAGAAAAAAGGCTAGCTACATTTTACGAATAAATGATGCCTCGTCAGCAACTAAAATCGCAGGGCTGCGAAGAAATTCGGAAAATATGGTGCTTTAAAAAAGTCAGCTTTTTGACTAAAACAAAAAACTGGCCATTCTTTGATTTTTTCTGGTTTATTTTTAAAACGCTTCTAAAAGTTTAGGGATTTAAATACGGGAAAAAGTTGTTAAGGTTCAAAAATTCGGTCTCGGTAGCAGTGGACACGCGTTAGTGTTTATGGCCCGAAATGTTGTGCAGGTTCGATCCCACCTAGTGGAAAACTATTTATTTTGGCTTGTTCGACCGATGTGTGGGAGTAATTCGACTTTTTTAGAGCCATATTCGGAATCCGACCCCTATTACTCCTATAAACTGATCAAACAAGGCAAAATAAATAGTGTGCCACCAATTGGAATCGAACCTGTGCATGATTTTGAGCCAAAAATAAAAATGCTTATCCACTGAGGCCGAATTTTTTAACTTAAACAACTTTTCCACCTCCTATATTGTTTGGAGCATATCAATATTTTTCTAAAAAGATTAACATCCGGATTGCTTGACATTGTTCTGGATTTATATGAAGACCGTTAATATATAGCCTAGAGACAAGATTTCAGCCTCTATCTCTAAATTTCTATAATACTTATGCATTTCTTAGAATTAATCTCAAAGATTTAGGCAGAAGGCTACGCATTTTGGCTCTGCAAAAATATTTGACTATAAAGAGGCAATCCCAATCACATTAAGGCGTGACTAGCCCTACAGTCTATTTTTGGAGGCAAATAAATCCCTGCTAGTTGATGGAGATTTGCAAAACAACGGGGGAAGACAGTTGCTAATCCACAACACACCATTTAACAAATGAAAATACCTCATACCCTTACCTTCGACACACCATTTGCAAATTTTTAACTAAAAAATAAGTTTTGACAAATAAATTTTTGGATTTGAACAGTTGATCTCATTGAAGCTAGATAAATCCAGGCATTTTTTTTAGTCCAAATAGTATTAACCCCATAGACTAAAATTCAATTGTTGCTCGAAAAAACAATTTTCTGATTTGAAAAGTTTATCCTAAATAAATTCAGGGCTCACCTATTTTCGCTCTTAATTTTGGATATTCCCGAAATTCCGTAAGGTAACTTCCGTTTAGCTGGCTCCTTTAGGTTGATTTGCCTTGGTCCTCCAAGGCAATAAATCAAATTTCGCTTAAAAAAAATTCCAAATTTCTTTACGCGTTCCAAGAACATATTTGCTATTGTTTAGGGCATAAAAGTAGCCTGAAAAGTGTTAAAACCCGACCTTTAAGCTAGGCATATCGATTAACTTAATAAAAATTCATTCAAGGAGTTGATTAAAAACTCTGGAAAATCAGTTTGGAAAATTAAATCAGCTTGCAAGATGTTTTTTTTGCTTTTTTTCAGAAAATTCTAAATTTGCCCCTACCTTGTGCAATTGTAAAGTATAGCGAGTTCGCCCATGACCACTCCAGGACTGACCACCCTAAGGCTTGGCCTTCTCTAGACACTTGCAGTTGACCTTCAGCCACCACAAATAGTCTGTCGCCAGGCTCGCCCTCCTGGATTACCCATTGACCAGCTCTGGCCCTCATCTCGAACATGCATTCCACCAACTCTATCACTTGTTCTTTGGCCAATTGACGCAGGAAGTCGTTCTTTTGGACAGCATCTCGAATCAATTGTTTGGAACTAAAATTTTACAACAAATTTAGGATTGCGCAAAGCAAAATTTTGTCAGAATATTTCAAAACAGTCAACCCCGCTATAGTGACAGCCAAAAGTTCGTTCCCACCTAGCATCCGACACTTTTTTACCTCAATTTTTGAAATATTTTGCCGAATTCGATTCGTGAGTCGTTAAGTGAAAAGTAGTTCAGATTCTGAACTTACCGGTCGTTTCTGTTAATGAAAAAAAAAGTTTTGCCGAAAAGATCCGTGAATACTCGCTATAGTGACACTCCTATTTATAAAAGGAACCCTATTTCAAAAGGGATGTCACTGTAGCGGGTTGACTGTATTAAAGTTTTTCAGTTTTCCATGAAAATTCTGACGCCACTGGAATTTAACCTCCACCCAACAGGCCCCCTCTCCCCTCCCTCCAAAGCTGCTGGAATATATCCAACCCCCGATATTTTTAAGGTACCTAGAATCATACTTTTTTTTTGAAAAAGCTGATATTAATACGGTTTGGCCCTAAGCCTAAGGCTCAAAGCCTAAGCTAAAGCCTAAGGGCTAGCCTGAAAATTATTAGGGGAAGGGGGGGGGGGGTGGGTAGTATTCTAGTAGCGCCAAAATTCTATTTTTATGTGAAATCTCGTAATGCCTACCAGCAGTTTTGGCGTGATGCTGCAATGTGGTCTTGTGAGCGTCCAGTTTGGCAGGTTCTGCGGACACAGCCATCTTCTTGGCTCGAACGCTCTCCTGGGGAGGATGGCTGGAAGTTTGGTGAGTGCATCGCTGGCTGGCAACACAGCCTTCTGCAACAGCGGGTCCTGTAGTTACTTGATTAAGCACATTGAGCAGACGGGGACACAAAGGAAAATAATAAAAACACAGACTATTCTCATGGTAAATCCTTTTTCTTTCAAAAACCTTCTACTGTGAATTTTGTCCAAAATAAGTCAAAAACATCACAATTTTACTCTAAAAGCGACTTTTCATTGAAAAGTAGGATATTTGCCTAAGCTATGTTGGAGGACAGGACAGAAAAAAAAGAGTAGTAATAAGGACTAGGCATTACCTGCTGCATTTCGGTATGCAAGCTTCTGACCGAGAACTCTTTTGCTGAGGAGTAGCAGGCGAGGCAGCACTTTCGGCTTTTTGGACAAGCACTGAGCGTAGTTTGTCGCATTCTGACTGAAACAGCACATTGGATTATTACTAAAAAATGAGGTGTCTCTGGATAGTTGCAAAAGGCATAGCATTTTTGTCCGAAATTTCTTTCTCTGTGTTTACACCACTTGGATGAAACTACCTGGTAACCTGGGTACTAATACAAGGTTTCCAAGATTTCGGCCACTTTTTAACTGCCCGAACTTTTCTCTAGGACGAATTTCGAAATTTTGTGAATGCATATCGACTCAGCTTGTTCTAACAATTTTTTTGGCGTATAATGTCAAAAAAACGATTTTCGCTCGGTCTCCCTGTGCTTTGGGACTTGCATATCTAGAGGGCGTTCACAGACCAAAATCTCAGGGAGGGGGGGGGGGGGGGTGGCAAGCAAAAATCGTGTTTTTCGCATTATTTGCCAAAAAAATTGCTAGAGTGAGCTGAGTCGATCTGCATTCAATTTTGAAATTCGTCCTAGAAAAAAGTTATGGCAGTTTAAAGTGGCCAAAAATCTTGGCACACCCGGTACTTATTTACAGTATCCCGGGGCCACCATCCCCTGGTTACGGGCACCACACCTAAATACCCTGTTAATACCACTATGAAAAAATACCTAGGTTATTCTAAATGTTTGTCTTTTTTGTATTTTTGGGTCTTTGGATTTTATCTTTTGTGGTTCATGCAATAGCCTAGCATTTCAGGTTTCTATTTGCTTTCTCACTAATGTCAAGTTTAGAAGTGTTTACGCAGTTATTAAAGCACGAGAATTAAATGTGCCTTGTCCCGGATGAAAAGTGCCTTGTTTTTTTCTTTTAGTCACAGCAGCAAGTATACTAGCAATATTTTCAAAGTGATAACAGCATCACGTAGCCCTGCTCATCTAGTTTCTAACGGGGTATTGTTTGTTGCAACATCTTTTAAAATTGAGCACAAAAAGATGAAAGTTTGAATCAAATCATTTTTCTGAGTAGCTTTACATTTCGATGCGTTTCTGCAAGTTTTTTCAAAAATATTGCAACAAACAATACCCGTTAGAAACTAGAAGACAAGGCGACGTGATGCTGAAAAAATTCGTAGTATACTTGCTGATGTGACTAAAGAAAAAAACGAGGCACTTTTCATCCAGAACAAGGCAGATATAATTTATCCGTTATTAAACTTAAAAATGTACATTGAAAGTAAAAATTTGAATGATCATGTTTTTGAGATGTAAGCTTAGCCCACCTGAAGACATTTGACTTCACTCTCAAGCACAGTGATGCGCTTAACTTGGCTTCAATCTGCAATTGGGCCTGGGCAACAAACGGTCTTTTTCTCAACTGTCTCCTCTAGCTGAGGGATCAGTTCTGGATTTCCTGAGCGTCATACACCCTTGTGCCTACTTGCACCTAAAAACTTCATTTGGTGGATTTTTCGCTGTAGAATTTTTTTTTTGGTTTCTCTCTGCAGGAATCACACTTTTACATCATAGATTTCAAAAAAAAACTACTATCTTTATAAATTTTCTTTTTTTTTATTTAAAAAATTGATTATAGATTTTTTCTGTATTTCAAAATAAAATTACTAAAAAGATAATTTGGCTCTATCCATCAATGTGGGTTTTTTTGGCCTTGGTCCCCCTGTTGCTTTTTGTGATTTTTCAGGCTCAGGCAAGAGTAGACCAGCGTATATTAAGACGGACTTAAACATATTAAAGTCCGTTCTAACATACGCTGGCCTACCCTTGCCCGAACCTAAAAAGTCACAAAAAACAACAACATGGAGGGACCAAGGCAAAAACCCCTCATCAGAGGCGTAGCCAGAAATTTCTGGCGGGGTGGGGCAGTAGACCGTTTTTTGGCCGTTTACCTACATCGTTTTACAAACTTCCGACGCCGTTTTACCCACACTGTTCTGAAAAAATCAGACGGGGAGACCCATCTGCCCCCTGGCTACGCCACTGCCCCTAATTGAGGTATAGGCCGATAATTTCCAAGCAACAGCACTACTTACCGACCATGGATACTTGAGGAAACTTTTAAGCATAATTAGTGATGTGTATGTTCACAGGAGGAATATACAAGCTAGTAGTAGTGCCAGCAGTCACATTAGTACTACCATCTCCCCTACTATTCATTCAAATAATAACAATAATGCGAGAATCAATGAATGGATGGTTATAGCCAGACACCACACTTGTTGTTGTTGACGATAACAAGATAAGGCAAAAAAGGGGAAGAAGACCAAAGACTGTCATAAAATGACTTTGCACTACTTCCTGTTTCCCCCTCTCGATTTCAGGGTAAACGGCCATATAGATTAGGGGGAGGCAGGGAGGGGTGTGGCCCATCTAATTGATTTGGGTGATTGATGGCCGGGCAGACATCCAGACATTCCTATGTACACTCACTAATTGATGGATTTCTAGCAGCATATGCTTTTAAGGGATTATAAAAATAATGTTATTCACTCCAAATTTTATAAAAAATATATAGCTCGTCATGTCAGTTTTCAATATCTCTGGTAATTTTTTGCAGGAAAAAAATTAAAAACCAAAAAGTTTGATTTTATAATATTGTTTGGCGGTGGGCGGAGGATGAAACCAAATAGCGCCAAAATGTCAAAATAAAATTTACTAGTGAAGTTCAGTAATGGCTCGAATTTCTTCACACCTTCAAATCATTTTTTACCCTCAAATTTTAAAACCTTGTTTTTTCTTGAAAAGTTTTCAACTTTTTAGAGTTTTTATACCAGCGTATAGCCCTGAATTTCAGCTTTCTCAGAAGCTATCAGCTGACTTACTGAGATTTAAAAAATTGGAGAAAAAAGTTTTTGTATAGACCAAATAATTGACGATTTGTTCCATACAAAGACCTTTTTCTCCAATTTTTTGAAACCTCAGAATGTCAGTTAATGGCTTTCCAGAAAGCTGAGATTCAGGGCTATATGCTGGTATAAAAGCTTCTTAAAAGTTGAATGAACAAGTTGAAGAATTACTCTGAAGAAATAATTTGAGGGGGAAAATACATACAGTTGTTCAGTATTTTAGTGGTGAAATTCTGACTTTTGAGGTTGCAATTCAATGTGAGCCGAAAAAATATTCGGCCTAAAACATTTGAAAGTTTGTTTGGCAACTTGTATAACTCAGAATATGGAGATGGCTTTTCCAACTAACACCCACAAATACATTCTTTGCTTATTTCCTGAGCAGCTTTACGGATTTTAGCGTTGTTATAGTGTCTGATTTGTAATTTTATTTGATAGTTTTGCTCAAAAGGGATCAAAAAACTTTTAGCTCTTCCTTACTAAATCATTTTTTAAATTTCTTTGTTCTATTTGTTTTTTAAATATTTCTTTTGAGAAAGTGAAATAATCAATCTAGCCAGTCTAAATTTTTGTTCCTTGTCTCAACAATTAAGCCAACTTGCTAGCAGCTATCCTCCCTCCAACCCCCACTAAATAATTGACGTAAAAAAGAAGAAAAAGTGCAAACTCTGGAAATCGTTTTTCTTTTTAAACGCATTTTGTGTTAACATTTTTTTCTAAACATTCAACAAAAGTGCAAGCATGTATTTTGAAATAAAAAACAGTTTTTTTTTATATATGTCTAAAGAAAAATCGTTTTTAGTGTTAAACAAAAAAATATGGCTAAAAATTAAATGGTTAAATTAAATTAAAGGAGGGGGAAAGCCGTTCAGGTTTGAAAATTCGGCCTCGGTGGCACAGTGGATGATTTGGTGTTTTTAGCCTAAAATAGCGTTGCAGGTTTGATCCCACGTGGTGTCATGCTATTTATTTGGCTTGTTTGACCAATATATAGGAGTAATTGGGGTCGCTGATTTCGAATTTGGCACTAAAAGAGTCGAATTGCTCCTAAAAAATTGGCCAAACAAGCCGACATAAATAGCGTGCCACCACGCGGGATAGAACGTGCTCACAATTTTGGGCCAAAAAACACAAAAGCTTACCCACTGCACCACCGAAGCCGAATTTTCAGATCTGAGTAGTTTTTCTCCCTTCTTAAAAGGAAAATTTGGAAAATGCGGTGAGATGAGCTACAACATGAGTGCTAAGTTGCCTGAGAACGGTCTTTGAAAAAATGGGTCGAAAACACAATGCCAAGAACACAATTTCAAATCCTTAGACCTGGGAGTTATTAGAGAAAATACGGTATACCATATTCATTCTGATACGCCTACAGTCTATAATAACACGACATTCCTCACTTTCAGGGTCTGCATCTCAGCCTACAAAAAATATTTCGCTATGCTATTTATTGCATTTTCTGAACTCCTATGAGTTTTACCGATTCAGCTTTTTGGATTTTAAATTTTTTTTAGCAGAATACATTTAGCAGAATTTCTGCTAAATGTTTTTTTAACTTTTTTTAATTTCGTTCAAAAAGGTGCACAAAAATTGACTCTTCTGAAATAAAAACAATTTTTTTGAAAGTTTTATAAATTTAAAACCCCAGAAAGTATTAAATTATTAGTCAAAAAACTACTGCAAGTAAACTAGTAAAAACAAAAAAAGAGGAAAGTATGTTCCACAAGGCAGATCCACAAGGCACATGCACTTAAACAAGGCGTGATTGGTGGGTGTGTCCCTCTTCGCCCACACCAACTGGATTAGCATGCAAATTAGGAGGGTAGCGCATGGCATGCAAATTGGAAACATCCTACCCCTCACACCCAGTCAAAGGTACGGATTAATAATGTTTATTCCATTCATTTATGCAATACGCTTCCTACCTGGCTTTTTTATTTTAAAATGTTTATGTCCCGTCAATCAAAAATCCAAAAGTCGACAGTTTTTGATTCGCTAATAACTGTAGTCAGAAACGGATAACTGTATAGTTTGTCGACCCTAGTAGCAAAAAAGTCCCCTTTTAAATTTTTCTTTCTTAAGCCATATGAAAAAATATTCAAATACATGTCTCACACTCCAGAAAAAATGCGTAAGACATTTTTCAGTCCAACTTCTATACGCTGACTTACCCTAAGCCTAAAATAGTTGTTCCAATGGTAGTTAAAGCGATTTTCGGAGGTCAGATTTTCAGGGGGGGGGTGGTTGTATTTCGTAAACCGTATTTCCTCTAATAGGAGCACCCGCTCTAATAAGCGCACCCCCTCAACTTTGAGGGTCTAGATCTCGGTGCAGAGTCAAATTTTGCAAAATGTTTATTAATTTTTCTTAACTGCTATGAGCTCTACCGATTCCACTTTTTAGATTTTTATTTTACCCGAAAATCTCGAGATAGAATTCCAAATTTTCCAATTTTCTGGAGATTGAAAAATAAGCGCACCGGTGCGCCTATCAGAGGAAATACGGTATTATACGAAAAATTATACAGTTAACGATGGCTCTCATCCTGAGTCAGGATGCCAAGACCAGAATCCCGTTTCTAAAATGGGATTAAAATAGACGTTACCTTACCCCTACTAAAAAAGGAAAATAATCTTCGGATGCGTTTTATATGGCAAGTATGGATGTTGAAGGGACTTTTTTGAAAAATGGTTATTGATACAGACATATTTTAGGGGGTAGTTGAACTTTAGGTTTTGTTTTTATTATCTTTTGATGAGAAATCGATGGAACTGATGTTTTCCAAACATTTTTTTGTT
Organism: Ditylenchus dipsaci; assembly: GCA_004194705.1. Classification (NCBI taxonomy): domain Eukaryota; kingdom Metazoa; phylum Nematoda; class Chromadorea; order Rhabditida; family Anguinidae; genus Ditylenchus; species Ditylenchus dipsaci. The sequence continues at coordinate 67,885 of SADC01000531.1, read as the reverse complement.
GTTTATTGTGTGGCGTCTGCCCACCACAACTGCTGCTATTGGCGGCCAGCCAGCTACAAACCCATGACTAGAAGACAACAGTGGAAAAGAGCACTAGACAATTGTAATGTTCTGCCTTAACAACAAACAGGCTAGAGTTGTTTTTGGTCATAAAAATATTTTAAGGCAGCAAGTTTTTTATTGACAAGCTGAGATGTGCTCGAGACTTGGTGGAGAGTTTTTTATGCGATAATACTAAAACAAAACATACCATAGAACCTCTAATAGTAGCCGCCCCTGGTTCAAAATCGTGTTTGTGGCATTGTGTTTTGACCCAATTTTTGAAGACTGCTATCATGCAAGTTTCCACCCATTTTGTAGACAGTGAGATGAGCTACCAAATGCAAGGTAACTTGCCTAAGACAATTTTTGAAAAGTGGGTCTAAAACACAATGCCAAAAACACGTTTTTGAATGAGGGGCGAGCTACTATTACAGATTTTACGGTATGTTCGTAACATCTGAGTGTGCCGTCGAGTCTCGATAAAATGTCACCCTTTCGGTACTTTTCTTATTCGCAATATATCAGTTTCACCAGTCGTTTCTAGAAGGACTATATTTTTTGCCAAAAAGACCCCAAATAGGATGACATCCTATCGGGAACCATGGGTCTTTTTTTGGCAAAACCATCATCCTTTTTAGACTGGTGAAATCAGAATTTCGCTACTGAGATCTATTTCGCATAAAAACTCGAATTTTCCAAAAATTCCACGGAAAAATTATTTCAACATCTTCGCTAGGCAAAAGCAAAAGTTTAATACCGGATGCATGTCCAGCATGTTGATATGTATGTAAACCTTTCTCCAAATTCAAACTTATTGTCAAACTTTAAATTCCTTTCGAGACATAATAAAATGAAAATTCAATATTTAAATTTGACCTTGAGTTTTGATTCAAAAAGCGCTTTTATAAGCAAATCGACCATACTGAACAATATTTTGCTGTTAAATTTTTTTCTTCCAAGCAGGAACATTGAAATGAATTTTCCGCGAAATCATCTGCTGCGAAATTCTTCCCATGCCAATTTTGAGATTAAAAAAGTGCCGAACCCATCTAAGGATCAAACTGAAAGGATGAATTCTAACTGGACTTAATTTAAGATCCACACAAATTTTTAAATCTCTTAAAAGTTCCAAAAAGATCTTATTTCTTTTTGGATCTCATAGTGAGAGCCTGATTTTTACATTAGCAACAAACCTGTGTGTTTGCAGACGCAAATATAGGTGGGTTGGCAGGTTCTCTGGTGGAGAACATGCCCTGCTGCTTGTCCTCCACTTTTAAGTGAATATTAGTGGTAGTGAAAGTTAGTAGTGATCAGGTAGTGGTGCAATAGCAATGCCCGTCCCTCTCGTGCATCTGCTTAAAATGGAGGGCGAGCAACTGAATGAACACTAGGTTGTAGACACTGATCAACAAGCAGCCGCAATTTCAAAATAAACGTGGTGACAAAACAAAGATTAAAAGGATCTATTGGTGAATGAGCAATAGAAGGAATGGTGATTAAGAGTGTTTTTCAAGCGATATATAGAACTGAAAACACTGTTTACACATTTGTTTGTCAACAACAAAAATAGCTGGACAGTAAACAGCTCGAATATAGCTAGAGAAACACTTGCAATTCAGCAATCAAAAAAACTCCCAATGAGATCAAACTAAACTTTGGAGCGAAAATATGATTTTTGGGTGGTTAGGGCGAGAATAACCGTAGCCATTTTTGGAGGCAGGGCCAATGACTTTGAAAGAAAGACGGCAGAAAGCGAACTCCAGTTCGTTATCCGTCACGTCCTGAAATCCTGTTTGACCACTTTTGAGCTTTACATGTCGTTATTGGGCGAGAAAAAATGTTTTTTGAGAATTGGAAAGCATTTTCAAAAAATTTTTGACCAAAATTTGAATTTTTACCTTGGGGACCAAGGTAAACCACTTTGCTATCTGGTATTCTACCTGAAGGGGCGCAGGAGCTTAAGAGCTAGAGATGCGCGCACTCACTTATCTCAGAAATAATTCCGAGCAAGACTTATGATCAAAAATGTAAAAACAGTATATACTGTCTCTTTTTGCCTAGCTCCAGTGACCAAAACGAGGTAGAATACCTGAAAGCCAAGTGGTTTTGCGTTTACCTTATTCCCCAAGGCAAAAAGTCTAATTTCGGTCATAATTTTTTTCGAAAATATGCTTTCCGAATTCTAAAACATGTTTTTTAACCCGATAACGACGTGGTAAGCCCAAAAAAGTGGTCGAAACACGATTTCGGGACATAATCGATAAACAAATTTCAGCCGGCCAAGATAAAAAATTAGATTTTTGTGGAAAAAGCAACAAGGTAGACTGAGGTATTTTTTAGCACAAATTAGCTTAGTCCTTTACAACACTGAAAAAAATCTGACTATTTGAAAAAAAATATATAAAAAAATTAATTTAGAATTCTCATATTTGGTCACAACCTTTCGAACAGCAAACAAAACTTATTTACCAACACAAATTCTACTTCCAAATGGTGTTGCCGCAAAAGTGGTCTATTTAATACTGCTGGTGTTTTGCACGCACACACATATTCAACCACCCATCCAATGATTTTGCAGCACAGCAGTAGCAGCAAATGGGCAAATCAATAGTAGGAACGGAGAAAATGCTGTATTCCTACAATTGTTTATCTCCATTTCTGCAAATCCACGTTTTGCAGCAGGCAAAAATAATTTTGCAGCAGCAGCATCAACAACAAAATCAAACTGCCTTGTTCTCAACATATACACAAATATACGGGAATTATCATTGATTCATTTCACCTACTCATTCACACGCACAAGTGGAGCGCCTGCCTCTGCCACACTATCTCCCTATATGGAAGAGACAGGCAGGCAGCGCCTATCTACCTGGATGGCTGGTTGCACACACTGATTGCAGCAGCGGCAGTATTACCACTGGTCGCTGGTATTATCAATCGATTTTCAGATTGAAGAACTTATGAAAAAAGCGAGAGTGAAATTTTTTAAACAGGAGAGAAGCTGCTTTTATTACTGCCAAGTATAGAGAATAGGCTGCCAGCAAAATCCCCGGGAGGCCACACGTGTAAAGGGGTGCTGCACGCCCAACATTTTAAAACTATTTGGCTTAAGCATGGAAATATTTGTTTATATAAAAGGAGACTGCGTCAAACTTGGCGCCAAATAATTTAAAAAATATATATTATGATTTGTTTATTTTGTTTGGGATGAAAAATTTAAAAAAACTCACAATCCTGTTTGCATTTTTCAAGGCTTCACTTTTTTGGTCCGACACATTTTTGGCGCACAGAACAATAGAGGGGATTTAGAATAACTCGTGCGTAACCAGATTAATGTGAGCATACCACTGGGTCTAACACAGTGTTTCCGAAACTCAAACTCAAGGGAAACCCTGAGTTTAGTAAACTCAAGGTCGTTTTTCTCAATTTTTTGTAGGAAAAATGGGTCTGAATTTTTTCCCTATCTCCTAAAGTCAAGATTTTTCGCTGAACAAAACGTACTTTTCAGAATTTCGATATCTTTTTTTAAGATGAGATATAGCCATTTTTAGGCCAAAAATCACCTTGAGTTTACTTTCAGTTTAGCAAGGTCAAATTCAAGGTAAGCTCAAGGTGATTTTCGGCCTAAAAATGGCTATATCTTATTTTAAAAAAAAGATATCGAAATTCTGAAAAGTACCGTAAAACCTCTATTAATTAGGCCGGCCGGATTATTTTTCAACTACTTTCCAGGGGCCGGATTAATAGAGGGGCCGGATTATTAGAGGGGCCGGATTATTTTTCGACCTTTTGAAAAGTTCAATGACTTTTTAGGGAGGGGGATTGTTAAATTAACCTTTTTTCTGTTCTTATAATTGTTCTTTATTTATTTTTTTGCAATTTTTTTTAATTTTAGGATAGTTTTAAGTCAACTTGGACATTCTTGATTTGTATTTTCAGAAAAATGACTACACGGTGTGTCAGAAAAAATGCGGAGAGTTTCAAATTTTGGGGGTCTGCACCGTCTGAAAAAAAATTGTTTGTGTAAGCTATATAAACAAATTTTTCGTCACAATTTTATTTAGACTTTTATTGTAATTTTTAATTTCTTTCTGCACGAGCTTGTAGCCCTCAATCTCAGCTTTTTTACGAAATATCAACCGGTCATTTCTAAAATTTGAAAACTGAGAAGGTTGAAAAAAAATAGCAGCTTATTCCTTTTTAAACCTTAAATTTTGCTATTTTTCAAACTCCTTAGTTTTCATTGCAGACTTGACTTAGAACAGTTTGAGAGCTCTTTAGAAAGCTGAGATCCATGAATACAAGCTGGTGAAATAGGAAACAAAAAAGTACAATAAAAGTTTGAATAAAAATTCTAAACTAAATTTGTTTAATAAATTTAGACTTTTGACATTGCACTTCAGTTACTACCTTCTTTCATTAGCCTTTTTTTTGAAAATAGTAAGCAAAAATGTCCAGATTGACATATAACTTTCCCAAAACAATTAAAAGTTCAAAAATGAGGAAACGTGATGAGATTAGCAATCAAATAATGGTCAATTAGCCCCCCAAAGTCATGGTTCTTTAACACCAAGACACCCATAAAACTTTTTAAACCTCAGTTTGATTTAAAAAATTTGAATTTTGAATAGGGTATACTTTATTGACACTAAAAATTTATACAAGATACGTACTGTCAAAATTTCACCTCACTTAGTAATTTCTGTACCATTCCAAAAATTAATAATAAAAAAACCCTTTAAAGCTCTTTGAAAGGGGCCGGATTATTAGAGGGGCCGGATTATTTTTCAACCCCCAGGGGCCGGATTATTAGAGGAGGCCGGATAATTAGAGGGGCCTGATTAATAGAGGTTTTACGGTACGTTTTTTTCAGCGAAAATCTTGACTTTAGGGACAGGGAAAAAAATTCAGACCCATTTTTTGTCTACAAAAAATGGAGAAAAACGACCTTGAGTTTACTAAACTCAGGTTTACCTTGAGCTTGAGCTCCGGAAACACTGGTCTAACAGAAGGCTTCGACAAATTATTAAAGTTAGAATTCGATAAAAATACAAAAACGTTGCGGAACCTAGAAATATATTTAAAAAGAGTTCGGACTTTGAAGAACTAGTTCTAAACGAACAGAAATTTGTTGAAAAACTTTTCGTGGCAAGATAAATAAAAAATGCAACACATTAAAGGTACGTTCACATAAAAGTAAACATAAAGGTCGACACTCGGGTCGACACTCACAGAGTGTGGGCCTGAGTGTCGACCTGAGTGCGGACCTAAGCATTTTTACCCCAATTTTTCATTTCAGATGTGTCTTGTCAATACCTCATCTTGAAGCCCTGAATCTTAGCTACAAAATGATACCAAAGAAAAAGTTTTGGTCAAGAAAAAAAGTGCAGCTCTTCCCGCGTTAAAAACACCCCAAATCTCACACTCATTGTGAACGTGCCTTAATCTTACGAAGTGCTGTTACTCAATGCTCTTTTTTTACCTAAACCATGCTGTTTCGTCGGATTTGACCTTTTGTCAAATTGCTGCATGCAACAATATTATTCTTCTTGATTTAAGTTTTGTCGGAAATGTCTTCGAAAAAGAAAGAAATGCTGCCATTGGAAAGTCGCCGTCAGCTGAAACAGCTAAGGAAGCAGGTATGATGAGTCCGATTTCGCGTCTTCGTCTCAAACTGCTATGGAGTCGCAGTCTCTGCTATGGGTCCATTGTCAAATGCGCCTTCAGAAAGCAACATGCAAACTATCCCGGATTATCAGAGCCTTGGCACAAGTCGTTCTTCGATCTTCAACCGCAAGTCTTCTGTCTGTCAATCGGCTACTGCTGAGACTGCCAGGTATATCTCATTTAAACCGCCAAAAAGTTTTATTTAATCATGATCAAGTTTAGTATTCGCCTCTCGACTTCCATTCTTTTGCTTTTGTCGATGAATGTGTGCTTGGTGATTGCTTCGCGTCTTACTTTGTGGAATTTCGTGGTTTCTCGTATGCTCGCTTCGCTTTTGGCTCCTTTTGTTGCTTTTTTTGGATATCAGGTGGTATTTTCAATTTTTAGTGGCTAACTGCTCTTAATTTCAGTGGTGCCACTATATTCGATTGCTCTGACGCGCAAGAAACGTGCTTTCTGGGTGGAACCGAATATTTGCTCACATACCAGCCTCGAGCTCGCTTTTTGGGTCACTTGTTCAAGGTCAGTGGTTGACCTTGAACGTTGATAAATCGTTTGTGTAACTGTTGTGATTTTTAGCCTGATCCCCACTCCTGGTGTTACGGATCGAGATATTGCTGGCTTACTCCTGTTGATCAGCTGGCTGCGTTGCAACGTCAGAAGATGAAGTGAAAAGTTCGGAAGGCAACACTGAAGAAGAGCTTAAAGAGATCGTCAAGCGAAAGGCATTCCTTGAAAGTCGCAAACAGGTAAGTGTTTGTCTGCTCATTATATTGTCACATTGCGTTTTTAGTTCTATGGTGGAGAATGGGCTGCTGCCATGAAGGGGATACAAGATCGCACGGGCGTGCCATCTCCTCAGGCAGATTCGTTGTTTGATCAGCCTTCGGTGAGGTCAAGAACAAGCATTCTTCAGCTGCTTCTACTTCCGCTGCTTCTACAAATGTCGCTTCTTCGGTGCCACCGAAGTTGGAGATCAGAAGAAGGAGCTGGAAAATGATGCAGCTAGCACGAAATGAGGAAGAATCATTTGTGATAGCTACTGTTGTTAATAATGTAATCTGTGGGCTGTGATATCCAGGTTTCAATAAATATGTATGTATGTGAATCTTAGATGGTCAATTGGCATCCGTTCTGCCCGAACAAAAATCTTGTTTTCTGCTTAGCAACGAATTGTTAAATACCACGTGGGTCACTTATTGCTTTTAAAAGTAAAGTCTCACAAAAACCATTTGGCTAATTCTTATGTACTAAAAGATCGATTTTTAAAAGGAAAAATGGTGGAATGTTTTTCGAATCAGCGAAAATTGTAACTATCGGCCATATGAGTGTTCATGCGGACGCCGAAAAAATATGCCTTGGTCCCCGTGTTTTTTTGCAATTTTTTGTTTTATTAATTACCAAAATCAGTAGTTGAGAAGGATTTAGTTCTAGCGTTTTAATTTAATAGTTAATGATTTGAACTTACAACTAATTTAATCTTACGCAGTGAAAGTGTGCTGTTTTTGTTCGCTCAGCGGCCAACATACTGCTGAGATAAAAGTTTACGCAATCTCAATTTAGTCACGTTAGTGTAAATTTAAAACAGAATGAGTGCACTTTAATGATTTCTGAGACATTCAAGACGAATTTTATTTTGAAAAAAATCAGCTTGGGGAGCAAGGCATATTTAAAAACAACCGAAAAAACAGGACGCCAAGGCATATTTTTTTCGGCGTTCGCGTGAACACATGCAGAGCCGATCTATCTAATAGAAATCACAGCTCCACTAAAACGCAAAATTAATAGGTCATTGAGACTAGTGGTTACAAACGCTGGTTAAGTTAATATATTCCGCACAATTACGTGTAAAATTCCCTTCTCATTGATTTGCATAAATTTTTTGGATATATGATAAAGTTGCCCTTTCAAATTTTTTGCAAAGCAAATTTAATCTTTCGAAATATGAATAATGGAGAACGGAAAAGTTTTTGAAATGATCTTTAGTCTATTACGCAGAGTAAATAAAAAAAAGTTTTTTTCGGAGAAAAAGGCAATATTGCTGTGGTCAATATAAAATAGAAATGAATAGTTGGTTAGAAAAATGCATGTCAAAGAAAAGTATTTTAGTTCAAGAGAGCGCAAATTCGAAAGGTGTCCAACCCGCTAATCGCCTTATGCTACTGATCTGAAAAGTGTACTTTTACATCTGGAATTCGGAAAATAAAGCACGCCTAGACGCCTTTTTGCACCACTGTCTTTTGTGCAATACCTAGTGAAGCATCGGATAATTGTTTTATTATTTAAAATATATGCCAATAAGGTCTTGGGTTGAGTTCTCGTATAGGCATAAAGATTTTTTTTTTCAATTTTTGATGTAAATAACGGCTGTAAGTGAAATGCAGCGGTAAAACTGTGAATTTCAACGGTAAATTAATTTTTTCAACGGTATTTTCAATTTGCCATAAAACAATGAAATCCAACGGTAAATTTGTGAAATTCAGCGGTAAATTTATCGTAATGTCAACTTTACAGTCCGTTGCCTTATTTGTATATCAATGTTTATGAATTGTTCAGGCAGAAATAACTTTAGCACTATTTCAGATGCAATCTCAAGTCGGTCAAAGGGCTCATTTCTATGAGGCAAAGGACTGTAAAGTTGACATTACGATAAATTTACCGCTGAATTTCACAAATTTACCGTTGGATTTCATTGTTTTATGGCAAATTTGAAAATACCGTTGAAAAAATTAATTTACCGTTGAAATTCACAGTTTTACCGCTGCAATTCAATTTGAGCCGAAATAACTAGAACGAACTGGATAACAAATAAATCCCCAACCATTTTAATTCTTCTCCTAACCTCACTAGGAACCTCAAGTAGTGTCTTTTAAATACTTCATTGAGGTGTTTTTTTGCAGATTCGTAGAGCACCCGATATTTCTATAATGAAGTGCTGCTCTTTTTGTTATGTCACTTAAAGGGGCATGCCCACGCTAATAAGAGCCCGGGCAATTTTTTTTCCTAATCATTGAACTTGTGTACGTATTTTTCAACTTGGTTCTAACAAAACAAGGCCTAGAATTTAATTTTAGGTATGGTTTTGTTAGAACCAAGTAAAAAATCCGTACAGAAGTTCAATGATTAGGAAAAAAATTTGAATTCCCGGGCACCACCTCTTATTAGCGTGGGCATGCCCTTTAAAAAGTTGGGGAGAATAAGCCATCGAAGTTCCCGAAAAACCATGATACGGGTATCACGGTTTGTAGACCACTTTTGAATCTGTCTAGTTTTATGAGTATTTTGAATATCCACTTGTTGGGGTATATTTTATGCATATTGTACTCATAGTAATCAGTGCTTTAAAAATGCCGTCACGGCTTTTCGAAATGTCCGAAAGAGGCGATACATCATGCAGATACTGATACAGGATTGTGGCGGGAATTCAAATAGAAAAAATAAAAAAGCTAGTTTTTTTTATTTTGCCACAATCATGTATCGGCCTCTTTCGGACATGTTAAAAAGCCGTGACGGCATTTCAAAGCACTAATTACTATAGTATAATATGCATAAATATACCCATACAAGTGGGATAAAATACTCATAAAATAAACAGATTCAAAATTAAGCTAAAAACTATGACACCCGTATCATGGTTTTCGGGAACTTCGGGACGCTCTGTCTCCCTGATTTTAAGGTATTCTCGAAAAAGGGAAGCACTTCATTATAGAAGTCTCGGGTGCTCTACACGAATCAGCAAAAAAAAACATCTCAAAAAAGACACTACTTGAGGTTCCTAGTAAAATCAAATAAAAAGAGATATTGTAGAAGCGTGTAGCGAACATTCAAAATATTGACCCTACTGACTGACATACGACTCGATACACATTGTGACTCGATACACCAACTCGATACAGTTGCGACTCGATACACCAACTCGATACAGTTGCGACTCGATACGCCAACTCGATACACCGGGTCTCGAGTTCGACTCCCGCCGATTGTTATTTTTAAATTTTGACATTTTTTTATTCTTTTGTATCAATATTCATCACTTCTAACCATATATTTACTTTGATAATGGCTAAACATCGGAAGCAGCTTAAATTTATGCGATGCCGCTGGATACCATTTCTTATTTATCACTGGTTTTCTCTTTAGAGTTGACAAGAAGAGGTACGAATCAGTACATAATCGAGAGAATCGCTCAGAATTGTCTCTAAAGTATGTGCGCCATATCATGCGCATATTTTATTCTCAAAGGCCCCTATGTCCCGAAGAGGGTAACCTTGTACATTTTTTTAATTCATGCCCTTACGAAATTTTTTATATTTTTAGCCGTTTTGTAGTTTCAGAACACATTTGAGGCCGTCCTAACGCCGCTGGCCTCCTTTGCCTAAGGCTTTGCCTGAATTATAAAAAAAGACAATAAAATTGGCCTGAAATTTTGTAGAAGGCGCAAACTCTGTATGAAATCTCAGAAGGTGCCAAACACCCTAATGACGATGAGATCAAGGATTCAGAGACGCAAAAAGATATTAAAACCTATCACACATCGAAAAAAATGACAAAACGTCAAAATAACACTAGACTAAGGTCAAACTCGAGACCCGTGTATCGAATTGGCGTATCGAGTCGCAACTGTATCGAGTCACAATGTGTATCGAGTCGTCGTTATACCGTTAAATCGACCATATGTTAAATTGAGAGTCGACTGTATTCAATTAGTTTTCGCGTAATTTACTGTGTTTAAACAATACATTTAGGGACACGGACGTTCCCTGTAAAGCCGTCTCCCTGTAAGGGACGTTTCCCCGTAAGGAATGGTCTCTTGTACATCAGAAAAAGACTCAATTATCCGATGTCACGCTAATTACCCGATATCACATTAAACCGCCCGATATCATCCTAAAATACCCGATATCACCCTAAACCACCCGATAATACCTGAAACACCCGATATCACTCTAAACCACCCCATATGATCCTAAGCCACTTAAAACTTACTCACGTCACCCTTAGACGTACTAAAGCCACATTGGACAGCTTAAACAGCCCCAAGCCACTAAAACCACTTAAATTAGCTCAAACCATTCTAAACCAGGTGGTTTTCGTGAAATCCATGCTTTCAGGTACCATTTTGAATTTTGGATAACATCTAGGTATTTTGAGTATCATCCACGTGATTCGCGTATTTTCAGCTGGCTCGGGTACTAACCACTGCTTTGGTACTATTTATGTGGTTTGGGCACCATCTAGGCGGTTCGAGTATTTGCCAGCCGGTTAGGGTACTATCCATTGCTTTGGGCTAGAGCTGTGCATCGGTATTTTCTTAAAACGCATTTTCAACCCACTTTCCAAAACATTCTAACTCATTTTTTTACATCTATATGCTGTTATTCATTCTTTCATGCAATGACTCTTTCACTTTTTGTATTTTTTATCTAAAAAATTTTGCCTGAGACCTTGAATACCAAAATTTACCATTCCGGTACTAAAATACCGATCTCTATATTTAAGGCCACAGGCAAATTTTTAGATAAAAATATTTTTTTTTTTGATGAATTCACCTATTGATGAATTCACCGTGGATGAATTCACCGTCGCCCTCCAACCTCAGTTCTACTGGATAATCCATGCACCAACTGACCCCAGTGGTCGTACACTGGATCAAATTTTTTTTCACGTTTTGATTCCAAAACCTGTTTTCTAGGCTGATTCGGGCATGATGAAGATGGTTGATAGAGATAAAATCGCGTTTCTCGATTATCTTTTTAGTTTTGGGCAATAATTGATTTCGGTAAAATCAATTATTGCCTGAAACTCGAAAAATAAGGGGGAAGTTAAAGGGGGGAACTTTATACACGCATCGCCCTAGGTAACAGGTTCGACTACAGTTGGCTGATAACCTATTTTTTTTTCTCCTTTTATTTACAAGTATATACATCAAAATGTAGCCAAGGTTCTGGCTTTCATTTAAGCTATCATACAGATAAAGGTTAGTATAAAGTTAGAGCTGAAATTTAAAAAAAAACATTGAACCATGTCTAATTCGATGTCATCCTCTATAGGCTATCCCGAAACTATTCGGTATTAATTTGGAAGTGACGTTTTTGTAATTTTCATATTCATTTGCAACCTCACACTCAAATGTAGCCCTGCTTCTTGACATTATTTCAGCATACGGTTGTATAAAATAGTGTAAATTGAAATCGCGCAAAAATGTCAGTTCCTAAATAAAGTTCCTAAACCTCATTTGGCTGGTTTATTCTAATTTTGGTGGTCATTTGTCAAAAATCGTAAAATTGAGGCAGTTGCTGACAGCAAAGCAGTGCTGGAAATAGTTGCAATTGATTGCTCGATGATTTTCGAATCTTGCATGTGCATAGTCTCCTACTTAAAAACATGCACTAAAGATTGTTTGATAATTGCGAAAAAGTTATTTTCAATAATTTTTTGTTATCACTCCACCACGTGATAACTTTTTTGATAACAGAAACAACGAAGAATTCCATAAAAACCAACAAGAGCGGTTGTCAAAAAAATGAGAAGCCGAAAAAGTGAAGATTGACGATAACCCGCCAGTCACTGCTCGAAAAGTCACTGCGGATTCAAGCTTGTTTGGCGATTTCTGATAGAAAACTTTACAAATGTGCGAAAAACTCGATGACTTGCTGGCAAAAAGCGGATAGATAAAACTACTTATTAGATAAAACTTAATTTTTTCTGCGAACCGCCTTAAATATTGAGCATATGTTTTTTCATTAGTCTGTCTATAATTTTAATCATTTTAGTTGTTCATCGTACAATGCCTAGAAATAAAAATCATGCCAATGTCTGCCTGAAGTTGCCTGTATCGCCGGATTCAGCGGTCGCTCGAATAAAAAGATGGAAAAAAAGTCGCAGGTCAAATGATGTTATTCCGCAAGGTCAATTTGCTTTTAAGGCTTTATACTCGTAATCTTGTATCATTATTTGCAGAGCCGACAGGTTGGATAGGAAATTGCGTAAGAAGAAATCTCACAAAGTTAACAAGCAAAACAAGAGACAGCTCCTAAAAATTAGATCTGAGAACCTAATTAACATGGAATGCCTAAAACAATTTGCTAAAGTGGTTGTGCTCCGCATTGTGCAAAGCCCGGAATTCAAATATGAATCGCTAGAAGAAAGATAGATTTGTTGCAGAGGAGGGTTAGTCATTATTGGGTCTTATTCTAAAATTCGCATCTTTTTTTGCCTTGGTCTCCCTGCTAATTTTTGTGATTTTGCAGGCGTAGTCTTAAGCAGGGGTTGACCAGCGTATGTTAGGATTGATTCAACCATACCTTAGATTCATATTTGGATATGCTGGCTAATATCACGCCAACCCCTGCCCAAGACCAAACCTGAAAAATCACAAAATTCAACCGCGGAGACCAAAGCGAAAACATGTGGCTTCCAGGATAGGGCACATTTTTGTCTTTCTGAGCTTTACTGACGGTTGGATCTTTAGCGATGCGAGGATCTATTCAAATTCTTGTCAGCAGACGAAGAGCGTCTTTTTATCGCAACGCCATCTAAGCCAGTGATTTGGTGGAAGCATTGGTGCAATGTACTTCTTCAAGGTGGCTTCTTAGAATTTGTGGATGAAGACTCTGACTCTCAGTTTCTGAATGGACAATAGAGAAACAGTTGTTGTTGAGACCTGTTAGAATTTCTGCGAAGGCTGAACTGTGGTTGGTGGCCAATAAGGTGAATTGACATTTGGTGAACGCAATTGTGAAAGTTATATATTTGTGTTTCAGGATGATGTTGTAGAAGATCTTAGAAATGCTTTGGCAGTAGCTCCGCCTGTGAGTGCTGTTAAGCCTGCATCTCGTCCGACTTTGCCTATTGATCTGTCCACCGGGTTAGTATTTACTTATGGATGCCGGCCAAGCTGTCTGAGTATTCCACTTTTTTACTGTCATTAAGCTGAATTTTTCTAAATTATTTTTTTAATTGGTCAGGACAAAGAGCAGCCCAAACGGGCCTTTTCTGAAAGCTGACAAAGTTCTGTAATCTGATGGTTCGACCATACTCCTCTATTCAACTCATTTTTTGCCTCGGTCCCTCTGTTTTTTTTGGCTTATGCAAGGGTAGGCCTCGGGATGTTAGGAGGGACTCAAACATGCTTTAAAATCATTTTTGAGTCCGTCCTTACACACGCGGGCACACCCTTGCGTAACACCAAAAAGGTTGCAAGAAACAGAGGAACCAAGGCAAAAATGGGCCGGATTAAAGAACAGTGTTGATGGTTTTCTGAACAAGCAGTCATATCTGCTACTTTTAGAAGCCTACCAGTGCCGGATGCAGTGAATATTCAAATAAGCAATGTGAAGCAGCGCAAATACAAGTCTTTTTCGTCTTTCTCAGTAAATATGCCTTCTATTTCTGAGCCTCTCACTGTGGCTAGTCTTCTCATAGTGCTAAAACGTATTGTAAAAAAACAAGTCAACAGGCCAACAAGTGGCCTGCTTCATCATGTGGACGTGAGGATACCATAGAAAAAATGTTGCACTTTCACCTTGATTTATAGTCGGATTCGTCTGCCGCGCAGAATTGGCTTGATTGCGGAGACCCAAACAGCAATTCCAACGTGTTTTTTATTCATCTTCATCTTTTTATATTTATTGTTCAGACACAAGAAGACAGTGAACTCGAATCGATACGTTGTCAGCTGTCTCTTTCAATAGAGCAGTTCAATGTTTACGTTAGCCACTCACTTTTTGGATTCTCTTTCGTATGTTTTGAATTTCCAGTCTTATATACAGTCGAACCTCGTTATAAGATACACCCAGGGACCGACCCAGCTGTATCTTATAACGAGGTGTATCTTATATAGGGGGGTAATTTGACGGGAGTTATTTAACTTGGGACCGGACCCAGGTGTATCTTATAACGAGGTGTATTTTATATTGGGTGTATCTTATAACGAGGTTCTACTGTAATACTGGACTATGAAATTATTTATTTTCAGCAAGCCATTTCACAAGAAGAGAACTGCTCGGTGCAAGTGGTCACGCAATATTTGGCTGATTGTGTTTTATCGGGACTTCCTCTTCATATGCTCGCTTTGGAAATCAGTCAGGAAATGATTAGTGATGCTCATACGGCGCTGAGATGGGCTGACTGGGTGCGTCTATTATCTTTTCACTGTAACGAAAGGTGTTTAGCTATTTATACTTGCAGATTTTGAACGTTTTGTGCTTTTGATGTCCACTTTGCCTTTTCGTCCTGCAATAAGTGCCGAAAATGTCAAGATTATGGTCAATATTATGCGGTACGAATATGGCTTAAAAACAGGAGTTCGGACAGTGAATCCACAGACAGAGAGGCATGTGGAAGTTATTAGCTTATTGGACTCTGAGGATAATGGGAATGATCAGCTCGAGGAGCAAAACCAGCACAATGGTCACAATAAGCAAGTCTGTTTGCCTAGAGGTATGACGCGAAAAAGTTATCATAGAATCGGTTTTTATTTTAATGTTTTTGGATAGTGCGTCCGCTGTAAGGGATTCACTCAGCTGGTTCAATGCGATTGCCACTCCAATGTGTATGCTTCAGCCAACCAGCGCAGGGACTGATCAGCGCTTTTGGTCAGATATTCCTTCGGCAAAGAATCAAAAGTGAATTGTCAACTGTCAGTCAATGAAATGGTGAAACTGCTGTTTGTTATAAATGTTATTATTTGCTCAATAAAATTTATATGGCGGTGCCGTAGATTAATCAGTTAGTGTCGGCAATCATTTCGGTCTTTAGTACAGTAGAAACTCGTTATAAGATACACCTGGGTCCAGCCCCAAGTTAAATAACTCCCGTCAAATTACCCCCTATATAAGATACACCTCGTTATTAGATACAGCTGGGGTCGGTCCCTGGGTGTATCTTATAACGAGGTTCGACTGTACTCATTTGGGCACCCTTATTTGGGGAACCCTAATTTGGACACAAATTTCAAATATGCTATTTCAAATACAGTAAACCCTCGATTTAACGGCCCCCGATTTAACGGTCCTCTGGGCTCAGTTTGGTTGGATTTGACTAAAACATAAGGAGTTATACCCGCGATTTAACGGCCCCTCGATTTAACGGCCCCTCGATTTAACGGCCCCTCGATTTATCGTCACTATTTGCCTGATTATTTTGTTTATTTTTACTATTTAAGACGGGGCTCTCATGACAAAACCGTCTAAAATCAGCACTTTCAGTCAAAAATCAGCCATAATCGCAGGTGCTTGATGTGATTATCAGCCATAATTAAAAGTGTTTTTTTTAGTTTCTGCATTTTGAACACAAATTAGCACTTTTGTGTAGATGGTTCATGGTTTAAGATGTCGAGTAACAGTGAAACTATAACTTATATAAGTTTATGGAAATTGTGCAGTCCTCGAAGTCGTCTTAAATGCATTTTCGAGTAGATTGTGATATCAACTACAACCACTTAATTTACATAATAAACTCAACAAGGGGACAAAGGGTAATTTCAACTAAGGGGTCATGACTAATTCTACGATAAAGGATAAAATTGCAAAGGCAGTCAGGAATCAAAAATCTTAATCTTAATTGTTTTCTGAGCGCAGTTGTTCTTGTTTTTCAATGAAAATCAACTTTTTCATTAGATCTTTGTTGAGTTTTGACCTTTCATAGTCAAACCTTGATTCAACGACCCTTTGGACGCTTTGGTTCGAGAAACTCGATTTAACGGCCCCCGATTTAACGGCCCCCTCGATTTAACGGCCCCTAGGGCCGGTCCCAAGGGGGGCGGTTAAATCGAGGGTTTACTGTACGATCTTTTGCAGTCAAATATGCTAAATTTTCTGTGTGCCTCTTCAGATTTATTTTTAAAGGGCAAAGCTTTTCCTTGCTGCAAAAAGACTTCTTTTTGCTCCCAAAGGACTTTTTTTGCTGCAAAAAGACTTCTTTTTGCTGCTAAAATACTTTTTTGCTGCAAATATTGTTTTGCTTCACATGCTTTCTTCGTAGTATTTTTCACTATAAATATCAATTATTATACATATTTTGCGGTCAATTCGTCCACAGTCAATACGTGCACCCGTCAACTCGTCCACAGGTCAATGTGTCCACGGTCAATCAATCACACTTTCGAAACCTTTATGGCGTTGGCGAGTCTTTTGCGCTGGCGAGTTTTTCGTTGGCGAGTTTGTTGCGTCCCGTCTTTTTGCAGCAAGGAAAAGCTTTGCCCTTTGTAAAGTAGTTTTTAGAGGATTCGTAGCCTACAAAAGCCTGCAGGTCACCATTCCGAAGATTTCTATCTCCAGAAAAAACTTGGATTACGGGATATTGTTCTGAAACCAGCGCTTTATCAAAATTGTTACCCTACTCACGCTTTGGTAATAATACCAAATACCTAATACCAAAATAGCGAGTTTACTGAAAAAAACTGTACCGAGCTAGGAAAGTACTTTAACTATCTAAGAGTACCCCGAACCACCCCTGATAATATGTTTTAATGTTTTTATTTTTTTCGACAAGGATCTTTTGCAGTTTCCAAGCAAATGTGCATAAACACACTCTAAATTATCCTTCTTGTTTTGCTAATAATTCAAAACACCTCTACATTATGTGTATTTATCTGGAATCAGCCACAAATAAAAGTTTGAGTCAAAAACATTTGTGCATATAGATTATTTTTTCTTGCTTCTTCCACTAAAATCATAGCTTAGCAATTAATTTGGCACGCCATATACCAAGTAATAATTCATAAATTATTAGTTTGATGCCCATAAAAGCACTTCTTTTCGGCCGGATTTCCTATCAGAAATTCTGGATGCTCAAGGAAAATGTTGGTCTTTTTGGCTCAGTTTCGGCCTTTTCTCTCAGTTTTGCCGTCAAAATCACTTTCTCAAAAGGAAGTCATGGTTAGTTGTTCATTTGGCTCTCTAAATTTACAGTTATTAGTTTGTTTCAGCTTGGCTATATCCACAAATGTCTCGAATTTCAAGTCAAGAAGTTGCATAATGAAAGAGACTGGTTCAGAATTTTGTAGGTCTTTTAGGGTACTTATTCGGATGAGTACCTTTTTTCTCTCCCTTCGAATGTACCCTGACCGGCCATCTGCCTTAGCACAAGCAAAATAACGGGGGATTAAGACGAAAATGGTTAGCAGGGAAGATTGCCCACCGGAATGCCGTTTTTTTCTGATTATCGGGCACCCCGTTTATTATGTTTTGGCATGTGCCTTGGCCAGGCTACATAACTCGATATTTCGGAATAAAGTACCTTTCGTCGAAAAAGTACAATTTGGTCGTCCCATTTTTCCAGTGCTTGTTGCCATTATTAAGCGAAATTTTTTTGACTAAAAACTTTAAATATAAAAAGATCTAGGGTCATAAAAAAGCAAATCTTTTTAAAAAGTACAGTTGCGTACCCTGGTGTTGACCAGTGTTGTAAATTTTTGCAATTTTGGCACCGCATCGGGCACCGATCTGGAAAATCTTGACACTGGGCACCGCACCGGGCACTGACGGTGCCCGGTGCCGCATCGGTGCCATTTACAGCACTGGTCTTGACCCAATTTCGGAGACTGGTTCCAGGCAAATTACCACCCAATTGTAGCTAGTGAGATGAGCTGGATTGGAGGAAAAGGGGGCAGCTTGGCTGAAAGCAGTCTTCAAAAGTACAGTCAGAAACAGTTTCTACAAGCTTAGCGTCGTCAAAGGGGCATTTAAAGGGCCTAAGTTACGGAATTCAAGCTAAAGCCTAAGCCTAAAAGTTATCGGGTAGGATGGTATATTACGCTGACGTCACTTACGGCACTCCTAGGAAGGTCCCCAGGAATGCCGGGTTATCCAGAGTAGACTGTACTCTTTTTAAATTTGCTATTTTATTCGCTCTAATTTAACACTCATGATTACTAAACATTGTTTACCCCGAAAATCTGAATAAATTTCAGATGAGTGATATTTGGAAAATTGGGCTTATCACTATCAAAATGTGATGAGTGTGAAAAGAGGACCAAGATGTCGAATGGCATTAGAAAAGCACTAACCAAGTATTTGCCAACAAGCTAAAAACTATCATGACATTTTAGAAGAGCAGCAGTTGAAAAAGAATAAAACCCTGAAATTTGGACCAGGGCCTTGACCAGAGCCCTGAATTTTTTTGGACAACCCTGAAACCCTGATCCGAAACCCGCCCTGAAGACATTTTTCTGTCTCTTTAAGACATACGTTTGAGCCTGTCCTGACGTGAGCCAGTTTAAATTCAGGCGATGCCTGAACTTAAAAGTTCAAAAATATGCAGCAATCAGTCAAAAAATAAATAAAGAATGCGTGAATTCAAAAATTATAAAACACAATGCCAAAACACGATTTTTAATTGAGGGGAAGGCGGTTTCCCGATAATTGAGAAAATGTGGAAGTCTCCATTTTAGATCTGATATTTACTTTTATAAGCCTGGTTTCAGAGACAAATGTGGATATCCCCAAAATGTGGCCTGGGACATAAAAAACAACTATGACGACTCAGACACTTACAAACTGTTTGGAGCAGCCGTCTCAGTGCTTTCAATGTCCCTTGAGGAAGTACTGGAAGAGTTTGGCGTGTGGTTCTACCACTTTGCAGGAGGAGATGGCTGGGGTGTTTTGCTGAACTGCTTGGCCACCAACTTATATGTAAACTTTTGTTTCGTGCAGTCGAATTTCAATAAACGGACACTCAAGTTCGTTTCCACCTTGGGTCCCACACTTTTTTCAGCCCAATTTTTGGCTTTTTCGCCGGGAATTGATTTGTCAGTCTAGTCACAAAAATCGCAAAGATTCCAATTTTAAGAGGCTCAGTACTTTTTTGTCACATATTCTCTCTTTTTGTTAAAGATTTAGTCAAAACCACAGGGGTGCCAAGCAATTAAAAACAGGTCCAAAATATTTTTCCCATAAAGACCTAATATTTTTTTGTAACCTTTCTACCATGTTTCGAGCAATTTTGCCAAAAATTTATTTATTTTTTAATTTTTTGCCTTGGGGACTAAGTAGTCCAAACGTATTTGGATCCCGAAATGTGACCTTGGTCCTTCAAGACAGAACTTTTGCTAAAATTTTTCTTTTTCTAAAAATGCTCGAAACATTGTAAGAACGTCATAGAAAAATATAAGGCCGTTATAATAAAAAAAATCTGACCGATTTCGAAAGTGATTGGTCCTCCTGTGGTTTCGAGTAAATCCGTCATAAAAAAATACAGTCAAACCTCGATAAAGTGATACCCCCAAAAGTTAGTTTTCGCCTAGAATCCAACACTTTTTTAACCAATTTTAAAATCATTTATCAATTCTGCTCTGACAGTCTGATCGCAAATATCGTGAGGATTCCGATTATGCCGATGGTTTGAAATTCTTTTTTTGAATTGAAAAGTAAAAACTCAATACAGTGACAACTATTTTTGAAAACAGGTGTCACCATATCGAGTTTTCACTTTTTCAACTCAAAATTTGTTTTTTTTTAAACGATCGGCAATATCAAAATCCTTTCGATATTTAGGATCAGACTGTCAGAACTAGGGTTGTCGAGTTTCGAACTTTTAATTCGAAATTCGAAACTCAAAATTTTTTCACGGCCGATTTTTGGCATCGGATTGCAAATCTGATTTTACAATCTATATTCAGAATTAAAACTTGGGTATAGATTGTAAAATCAGATTTGCAATCCGATGCCAAAAATCGGCCGTAAAAAAATTTCGAATTTCGAATTAAAAGTTCGAAATTCGACAACCCTAGTCAGAACAGAATTAATAAACGATTTTGAAAATTGGTTAAAAAGTGTCGGACCCAGGCGGGAACGAACTTTTGGGGGTGCCACCATGTCAAGGTTTGACTGTATTGCACCGTTACGTTTACGAACCAGGGTTTGGCAATTGTCAGACAATTGCCGACAATTGTCCAAAAGACGGACAATTGCAACCCCACTGGCTCGGACATTTTCACGAATTCATCGAAGAATTGTCGGAAAAATTGGGAAACTTTAGAAAATGGTTGGTCAATTTTCCGGAAATTGTTGGACAATTGTCATTGGCCAACCCTAGTAGGAACCACGCGCGTTGGACTTTGCAAAATTATCATTGTCATCAACAAGTATGGTCCCTTAAAAACATTTAAGGAGTTCTTGGAGAGCTTGAATGCCATGCACTTTTTCATCAACCACACCGCTTTTATGAGTATGTCACATATTTATTTTGGATCCATCTTGCATCCAGCCCATTTAGGCACGAACAGAGGAGCTAGTTTCAAATGTGAGATTAAACCAGATGGCTCTCTGCGTTTGCACTATTACTCCTTCGACCAGGCCTTTACCCAATAGCTAAGGGTTGTGGATAATTGACTGAAATTTGGTTGGTTACATATTATGCGGTTTAGGTGTGCTAAGAGAAGTGGCCAAACAACTGTTCAATCTGGATGTCAAAATATTTGTAGCGGAACACACACAAGAACGCAGAAGTAATATTGTGACTGAACATGTGGTCGGTTCTACTATATTTTTATAGGCTGTAGGACGAAACATCCGTCAAAATTTTGATACTTTTTCTTGTCAATGTTAAATATTCAATTTTTTGAAATTTTTTGCACCAGCATGTAGCCTTGAATCTCTAGTTGCTGATGAGCTATCAAATAGCTGAATACGATATTGAAAAGTAGGAGAACAATTAAGTTTTCTAAAACTACAGTCGAGTCTCGATATAGTGGCACCCCTCGGGACTGACCATCAGGTGCCACTATATCGAGGGTATCGCTCTAGTCATTTCCCGCTAGCCGAAACCAAACTAGCCGTGACCAAGGCGCCACTATATCGAGTGTGCCACTATATCGAGACTCGACTGTATACATATTTATCCAAAATGAATTGCTCACTCACTTTTCGACGCTGCTGTAATATAGCCCCCCCCCCCAATAATTTTTAGGCCTAAGAATTAGGCTTAGGCTTGGGCCTGAGACATTAGCCTCAGGGACAACACGTAATAATTTGACCACTTTTCCAAAAAAATGGTTTTGGGGTACCTGAAAAATTATTGGGGGGTGGTTATATGACAGTAGGGTCCACTTTTCAATATTATATTCAGCTACTTGATAGCACATTAGAAACTAAAGATTCAGGGTTACATGCTGGTGCAGAAAATAAAAAAATTTGAAAATTTAACAGCGAGAACAAAAGGTTTCAAAATTTGACGGGAGATCTAATGATTTTGACGGGTGTTTTCGATTTGAGCCTATTTTTATGTTCATATTTTTTAATTAATTTAAATTTAAATAACTTATTTTTTTATACTCATAAGGTGCGCATACGTGTGGTACTTTTGTATCATTTTTTTTTGAATTCGCCCGCTTTTTAAATTTTTATTTTTTCGCAGTTTGGGCATGGCTCGTATACCAAAATTTTGAAAATAGAGTATTTGTTCAAAATAAGGACATTTTAGGGTATTTCGGCAAAATATTTTGTTTTTCCAGTGTTTATTGCTATTTTGCTGCCAAAAAAAAGTACAAAAAATGTTCGAAAAACAAGCCACTAGCTAGCTTGTTAGAGAAAATACGGTTACCATTTATTTAGTCGAATTTCAGATATTTGTGGTGGAGTCCGTTAAAGAGAACACCCCGCTTGTCCACCCTAAACTGCTGCACCTGTCCAACGTTAAAGAGGTTTACACGGTAACTACCCAACAAAATGGAACCAAATATTTTTTATTTAAAACATTTTAAGCCACTGGACATGTCATTCCAGTGCTTTGCATCCATGTTCCCAACCCACATCTGTTTCAATAAGCAGCTGGGCATTGAGCACTGTGGTAGGAGTAGTGCTACAGGCACATGCTCAACATGATTTATTCTTTTAGGAAACTTCCTGTACCACGAGTTGGAGCTGTCCAAGAGGAGGACAACCAATTGTCCGACATTTTCATTCTCCTACAACCAGATGATGTTCCCGTAGGTGTTTCAAATGTTTTTAGAAAAACGTGAAAAAGAAAAATTGAACTACAGCTCAACCTCGCTATAGTGGCACCCTAAAAGTTCGTTCCCGCCTAGGGTCCGACACTTTTTTAACCCAATTTCGAAATATTTTATCGGTTCTGTTATGACAGTCTGGTCGCAAATATCGTAAGGATTCTGATTTCGCCGATCGTTTTTTGAAAATAAAACAAATTTTGAGTTAACAAAGTAAAACCTCAAGATATTGGCACCCCTTTTTTGAAAACAGGGGCCAGTATATCGAGGTTTCACTTTTTTAACCCAAATTTTGTTTTATTTCCAAAAACGATCGGCAAAATCAGAATCCTTACGATATTTGCGACCAGACTGTCGTAACAGAACCGATAAAATATTTCGAAAATTGGGTTAAAAAAGTGTCAGACCCTAGGCGGGAACGAACTTTTGGGGTACCACTATAGCGAGGTTCAACTGTGGGAATAGCCCATTTTCCGGCGCTACTCGGTTTTACCCCTCCCAATAATTTTTAGGCTTAGGAATTAGGCTTAGCCGTAGGCTTTGGCTTAGGCTTTGGCCCTTAGGCTCAGGGCCAAACTATTACTAATACCAGCTTTTTTTACTGAAAAGTATGGTTTTAGGTACCTATAAAAAATTATTGGGAGGGGTAAAACCGAGTAAATTTTTTGGGAGGGGTATAAACCAGTAGCGTCCATTTTCCTTTTTCACATCCCTTTCTGGATTTTAAGACTTTTTACAGGGGCATGCTCATGCGTTTCAAAAAGTTAAGACGACTAGCATAATTTTTTCTTCCATTTTCACTTTTTCGCGTCAAATATAATATTGATGACCCTATACTACTTTTAGAAACTAGACGGAAAAGTTAAAAAATCTGGATGAGAACGCGTGTAAAACTTGGTCGAGAAAGAAAAAAGTGCTGGTCCCCTTTTCTTTTCTCCATAAAAGAAATAAAATAATACTTCTAAAATAAATTAAAGGGAGTTTTATAAGCGGCCGGAATAAAAAATCCGCCCCCTTGGCCCGAAAACCGGTCTAAACCTCGTTTTTACGCGATTTGACCACTTTTACGTATAGAAAAGACAAAAAAAAACGATTGGGAAAGCACTTTCCACAAAAAAAATTTTTGACCAAAAATCGACTTTTTGGCCGTTCTGCATGGTACTCAGGTACCTTATTTGGTGGTTTTTACCCTGTTTTGGTCACTGGAGCTGGGCAAAAAGAGTTTCTATATACATTTTTCATCAGCAGTCAACAGTCGTTTTGGGATTTCCGGTAAAGCAAAGTTTGGACGAAATTTATAGGCTCAATGCCACACATGTCATCCCTTGATCAAATTGTTTCTTCTTAGAAGCTTGTCACGCATTAATTTGCAACAGTCCCAAGAAACTATTAGATAAGAAGGCGGAAGAGTCTATATGCATCATCAGAAATGCGTCGAATTTAAGTGCTTTCCATATAACTTATAGTAGACTAAAAATAATTTAGAAATTTACACGACGAACTTGATAATATACGCAGAATCTTGAAAGTAATGCCATTTTCAATCTTGATGCTAATTTTTTACCAGCTATTCTTCGAAGCCAATTTGTAATTTGAAGGCACGTGCATAATGAGTGCCGACCTGAGTGTGAGATTTGAGGGGCTTTTAAAAGACCATACATGTTGATAAGCTTGGAAGTTTTGAATTTGCGCTAGACCACCCTAATTTTGTGGCTCCCCTCATACTCCCGCGCAACATGAGTCGCGCAACAAAATTTCGTAGGGTTCTATAGTAGGGCTTTTGAGTGGTTCAGGGTGGAATTCTGAGCGATTGAGCCGATCGGACCGTAATTCTGATCCGCTACATCGAATTTTCGCAAAAAGTTTACCCCTCTTTAGTAAACTCCAAAAAACCAACTTTTAGGGGCTTCTGGCCATTCCGGGGTGGGATTCTGAGCGATCCAACTTATTTCCTGACTAAAAAATTTGAATTCCCGCAAAATATGGCAAAATTTGGTTGGTCTTGGACAGGAAAATAAATCAGCTGCAGAAAAACGTGAATCAGCTGCAAAAAAAAAAGGTTTGCCCGACTTACATGACTCTACAACTTTTTTATATGAGTCTGTTGTTAAAAATTGACTCATAAATAGAATTCAAATTTTAGACGCTACTCGGTAATAAAACCACCCCCCCCCCCTAAAAAAAGCTACAGTAATATAAACCCCCCTAGAATGGTCCCGCGCGAATTCGAATTCCGCGAATTATCAAGTTTCATTGTCCTTTAACTCGAGATGAGCTCTACTTTTTTCCCAACTGAAACTTTTTTTCTATTGGTACCAATTGGTAGCTAAGATTCAGGTCTTGAAAATGAGTCAATGACAAACAACATCTGGCGCTACTCGGCTTTACCCCTCCAAAAACAGCTACTCGGTTTTACCCCTCCCAATAATTTTAAGGCTTAGAATTAGGCTTAGCCCTTAGGCTTTGGCTTAGGCTTTGGCCCTTAGGCTTAGGCTCAGGGCCAAGCCATTACTAATACCAATTTTTTTTAAATTAAAAAGTAGGGTTTTAGGTACCCCTAAAAATTATTGGGAGGGGTAAAACCGAGTAGCTTTTTTGGGAGGGGTATAAACGAGTAGCGTCCAACATCTGATAAAAAAATTGCGGTAAAAATGGTTAGGTTCTCGATTAGATGCTTAGGTTGTTAGGTGTCGACACTCGAGTGAACGGAGTGTGTGCCTGAGTGCGGTCCTAAGCATTTTTACTCGAATTTTTTCTATCAGATGATGCTTGTCGATGGCTCATTTTGAAGACCTGAATCTTAGCTACAAAATGGTACCAACAGAAAAAAAAATTAGGTGAGAAAAAGAGTACAGCTCTTCCGCGTTAAAAAACGCTAAATCCCGCACTCAGTCTCACACTCATTGTGCACGTGGCTTAAAGAGGCATGCTCGCCGCAGATGAGAATATTTTGAAAGGCGGGTACCAGTGAAATTCAATCGAAAATTAAAATGTCGTATTTTAGTGAAAGTCAATAAAAAATATTGCTTTCAGTCGGAATCGAACCGACGAACGACTTTCACAATAATGCCCTGATTATATGCAATATAATAGTCAATTAGAAGATCAAGAAAAACAAATAAAAGAAAGCAAGAAATTGAAAGAAAATCCAGCATGAAAATGATTATATATTTTAGCTTAAATTATTTTTAAAAAAAATCTGAAAGATCCTTTTTGTTTACTATTTTTTTGGCTTTTTGGGCAGTTTAGAGGTAATTTGGGTCGCTGATTCCGAATCTGGCGTCAAAAAAGTCTAATTACCTTAAAAAAAAATAGAAAATATAGTGTGCCACTACGTGGAATTGAACCTGCAACACCAAAAAACACCATTTTGGGCCAAAAAACGCCATGAAAGCCACTTTTTCAAACCGAAGTAGCTCCCCCCTTTAAAAACCAGCGCCGCGACCAGCGCTAACACTTTTTTTTTAGCGCCAGTGCCGGCGCCGATCAAAATTTTCATCGGCGCCTGCGCTAAAACAAATCGGACACGAATTTTGGACACCCTGTATATCAAAGTTTTTAAGTTAATTTTTTTGACTTTTTTTATTAAGGTGTAGCCCAGAATTTCAGCTTTGTTATAAGCTATCAAAATCTATTGAGTAATTTCAGGCATCTAGATTTTGGTGGTTTGAATGAAGTAACATAAAAATAAAATTTACTTTATTAAAACCCTAAATATCTACTTTTTCGAACTGATTCAATGGAGTTTGATAGCTCATTAGAATCCTGGGAAATATTGAATCATTATTAGATTGATGGCTGCACGATTCTTGAAATTCTTTTTAAATAAACATAAAAATTTAGAGGCTACCCTTGTACTCCCGGGGAAGCGCCCATAAAGCCATGGCACACGGCTATTTTTCAATACTAGCAACAGATTGCAGCGTAAATCGACCCTACTCTACACGATAGAACTAATATATGCTGTTTAGACACTCAGAAATAATTTTTAGCTGTCCCGCTGTATCTGTCCCGCGGTAAAAAATCTGGGGATTTGTCCCGCCGGACATTGACTGCGGCACAGCCTAAATCAAATCTGATATTCCTATGTTGTGGAGCATGGTCGATTTGCTTATGGATATGATAAAAGCGGTGAAAAATGATGACTGGGAGCCGAGATAGAGACAAAAAGTGTTTGAACAATTGTCCCGTGTCCCGTACATATTGCCCCCCTCCCGCAGTATGAGGCGAGCCAGAGAAAATGTCAGTTTACTGTCGATTTGCCTTTTCTCGGCAGATTTCAGCTTTTTAGCAAATCAAATCAGTATGAGTCAAAAAATATTTGATCAAATTTTGACTTTATGCCTTGGAGTAGAAGTGTGCATTCGGCCTCGAGAGTGATTTCGGGATCGGGTTTGAGGCTAAAAAGACATTCGGGATCGGGATTATGTAGAAAAAAATTCGAGAGGGATCGGGATCGGTATTCAGCACCGAAATCTTCGAAATCGGGATTCTATTCGGGTGGGATCCCGATCCCGTGCACACTTCTACCTTGGAGGACCAAGGTCTTCAAAAAAAATTACTAAAAAATTATTTTACAGTTGACTTTCAAAGGCATAACCACCTATCTGAACTCCATCTACACCTTCCAAGTGCGTCAACCATTGAAGCGTAGTGCCGGCTCCAAACAAATACCATTTGCTCTGAAAGGCCAAATGATGTTGGTCAGTGTTTGGTGGAGTTGATAGCCCTAAATGTGTGGGTGTGTTCAGGTGAACAATGGTAATTACTTGCTCTACATGAGCTCCCCCTACTTGACCACTGCCAGGGCGATGACGGAGACCAACCTGTTTCTGAACGACATCCAACAGCACGACAACACTCGAGACTTGATCCTTTTTAACCAGTCCAGGATTACTCAGCAGGAGTTGAGGCAAGTCACAAATATACCGCATAACGCCTACCAGACAATTTTTAATATTTGTATAATTCTTTATAATGGTCTTTTTATGGTTACAGTATTTCAAAAAAAACCGTATAATATGTGGCGATAAAAATATTCTGCGTCAAGAAAAAAGATTTTTGTGGCTTCTTTAAATATGTGCCAACAACAAAATTCGGCCTTATCTCTCAATGGGTACCGATTTTTAAGCTTGATATCTCCTGTTGTTTTGTTTGCTAAATTTTTCCCAAAATTTAGCGAAATTGATTTAACATCGATGGCTTCTTTCACTTCAACAAGCTGCTTACGGACTATTTTTGTTTTTTCTGAATAAGAATATCCGACCCTATCGGAGTATACCCCCCCCCAAATGAAATTTTTTTTAAAGTGTTTTTAAACACCCTATATCGACCCAAAATTGCCTCGGGAGTTCAAAAGGGGCTTGGTTGCTTGGGGTTGAGATGCGCACACCCGCATACCTTAGACACAAATCACTCGAAAGTGACTCTGGATGCATAAAAAATGTATGCATACCAGAGTTTATTTATGCGGTAGGCCCCAGTCAACAAAACTATGTTCAACATCTTCCTTTTCACACTATATTGGCCTTTTTTTGGTCCTCTCCCACCCTAATATGGCCCTAAATCCCTTCAAAATGGTCAAAATAGGTATATTTGGGTGGTCCAAAACTCAATTTTTATTGACTAGAACACAAAAATAATGCCTTTTTCGAGCTTCTGAGGCAATTTTAGCTCGATATAGGGTGTTTGGAAACACTTTAAAAACAATTTTATTTGGGGGGGGGGGTATACTCCGGTAGCGCCCGAATTTCCTAACATTCACGACAAAAATGAAAGTTTTATTTAAAAATTTGGCAAAAAAACAACCAGGGGACAAAGCTTAACAATCGGTATCCATTAAGGAATAGGGCTTAAAATTCTGTGACTACCGTATTTACTCTAATAGTAGCCCCGGGGCTACTATTAGAGTAAGTACGGTAGTTTCAAATACGATAGAAATTATATTTAACCACACCTCTCAAGTTCCTTCCCACCTAGGGTGCATACTAAAAAGAGTGTCGTTAAATCGAATGTTGCGGGTCTTTTTGGCAAACTTCTGGTACTTTGAAAAAACGATCGGTAAAATCTGAATCCCACCAGGCTGACAAATCAGAACTAATCAGAAATTTAAAAAATTGAGATAAAAAAGGGTCGGACCCTAGGCGGGAACGAACTTGAGGGGTTGTAATTAAATCAAAGTTTAACTGTATTCTGTGACCCAAAAAATATTATTCACTTTTTCCATTTATGGAAAGTACTTCATAAAAACTTTAAAGCCAAAATAAAATATTGTCATTTTTAGTAACAAAGTGGAAGAAAAAGAAGACAAGGTGCAGAGGATGTGTGAGGAACTGGATACAAACAAAGCCAGAAGAGAACAAATGCAGTATGGTGGTCTGCCGCCGGTCATTTTGCAACAGTTGCACAGTCATCAACCTATTTCATCTGGTTGCCCTTTTGGCATATGATTGACAACAACTATAACTTTTTTAGCCCTGTATTCGGAGTCAAGCTGTCTGCAATGTGACTTATGCTACTTCTCCGCCATCAAAGTGCACTGTTCGGCTGGCGAAGTTATATCTCTTATGGCCAGTCTTTTCCAGTCATATGACAGATTAATTGCCATGTACAAGGTAACTAAAATTATAGTTTGGAAAATTGCATGGAGGACCACAAGGAGGCAATTAGTCGCCTAAGTTTTAATAGATGAAAACCAGGCCAGATCTTAACGAATTAATATTGACCAAAAAATTTTAAGGCCTTACCCTTTTATGGGCACCAATTTTTAAGCTTGGACCATCCAGTTGATTTTTCGGCTTAGCTCAGAATAGATTAGGACTAGGGCTGTCGGATTCTCAAAAATATGAAAAAAATTAAAATAAGACTAGATTTTAGAGTATTCGTACCCTGGCTCAAAACCCGAAATTTTAAGGACTGAGCTGCACTGCACTTGAAGGAGGGGAAAAGCTACTTAGGTTTGAAAATTCGACTGGGGGCATAAAAAGCCCCACCTCAAAAAAGGTTCATAAATAACCCCCTTAGTACGGCCTACGCGCCACGTGCCACGCCGTCATATTTTTTCCCGATCAAAATTTAAAGACGGTGTAGGTAAAATGGCCTCAAAAATCTTTCCCTGGTATATTGCCTGCCCCCTCCCGTCACATTTTTCTTAATTTTCTGGCTACGCCCTAAAATCCACAATGGGTCAAGCTCAAAAAGTTCCTACCCATTATTCAATAGGTCCTTTTTCCAACCAAATCCTAATTTCAGTGTCACAGAATAGTCTCTTACATGGAGAGTTGTTTGATTATTGCTGGAGTGCCCAATGTTCAGGCCAACCATGCTGAAATAATTTTGAATCTAGCCATAGCTTTGATGTCCGAAGCTAGGCAAATAATTGTGCCCAGATCAACACACCAGCAGTGGTCAGTTCTCAGGCACAAATCGGCTAAAATCTCCAATTCAAATCTGTTTGCAGCTGAGGATCGGTGTGCATTCCGGTCCTGTTATAGCTGGTTTGGCTAGCCGACAACCACCTCGATTCACCGTGCTGGGAAGCACAGTGAATATAACTAGGCGCATCACCTACACCCTTCCGCCAGCCAAAATACTTGTCACTAGTACTACCAAAATGTAAATCAGTTGCAATTTTCAAAATTTTATGTATTTTTATTCCAGAATAGCTGCTAAAGCCACCGAAAACAAGTTCGAATTTTCGAGTCGAGGCAGTTTGAAAATGGGCAATGTAAAGTTGGGCATTTTCTACTTGGAAAGGAACACCAAGAAAACTGTTTTCGAGATTGTGGGCAAAACCAAAGGCAAGCTGACAAGAGAGGGACCATGACTCGTCCTGGGGAACTTCGATGAGAATTTTTTTCTGCGTTTTCTTGTAGAGCGTGCCCAGGTTCGTAACAAATCTAGCTCCCCAGCTCTGAAACTCCACAAAATGTGGTACAAGGGTCATTTAAAGTTCTAAAAACACCTCGATATCCAGAGCGCAAAACCATATCATGGTTTTTCCATTTCGATGCCGCCCATTTCGATGCCCCGCCAAAATTGTTCCGCCAAAAGAAAATAATTTTATCTCGCAGCAAGAAAATGAATTTTTAGGGTGGTGTTAGTCACCAATGTTTTTAATACACCCCCTAGGATTAGTTAAGTTAAGTGACCACAGCTACGAGAAATGCATCATGGTCATCCAGCGCCAAAGAAAAAAGAATCTATCAAGAGGCGGACATCCGAATTCTAGCATTGGTGAGGCTATTTGACAAGAAGAATCTTCTGGAGTATTTGAGAAAATTGGTCCATAATTTCATCATGGATCAATAAGTTGTTGTCAAATGTTATGGTTATCTTTTTGTTCTCGTTTGTCGATAATCTTTTGTCCTTAGCAACGTGCAGGATTCAATAATTTATTTTTAATTTTATTGCAGTTTGGTTTTGCATTCGTCTCACTATGCCACCCGCTAGATATTCCTTATTCCTATACCTGTGCTCTATTATTTCTCGTTCTTTTTTTTTACTCCTTCCATTTCTTCGTGAAGGCTAACATACAAGCGATCTGGCGATTCGTATTTCTTTCTCTATTACTCGTCTTTCTGTTTATTTTATTCCTGCCAGCCTTTTGCAAAGACTGCTTTATAGCTGCATGCCTTTTCCTTGGCAATTTTTTTTGAGAATGACATGGGTATCCCATGATGGGATTGTCACGTAGCAAAAGTAAAGGCCCGGTAGCAAAAAAACATTTTCTCGTTGCTAGAGAAAATTATTTCTTTTAACGGAAGCAGTTTGGTGCGGCATCGAGATGGGCGGCACCGAAACGGCCGCATCCAAATTGCCGGCATCGAAATGTCCTGGGCATCGAAATGTCCCGGGCATCGAAATGTCCCGAGCATCGAAATATCCGCGGCATCGAAATGTCACGTACCGTGGTTTTTCATAGCTGACGCTTGTGCGATGGGTCATTCCTAAAAAATTTGTTGGCTTTTAGAGCTGGGGATCCAGATTCACATGGGATTTGGTCACGCCCTACAAGAGCGTGACCATGCAAAAAAATTATCGAAATCATCCCAGGTCACAGTCAGGGTCCCTCCCTTGTGGAATGGATTAGGAATGAAAATTTTAACGCTACTGTAGTTCAAAACATAACCGTGCTGGTACTTTTTTAGTTTAGTGTTTTTTATTTTGACTTTGCGCGGGTCACGTTTTGCGGTTTTTTAAATTCAATAAAATTGCTTATCTATTTTCGGTGCGAATACGTTTCCTCTTTTTTGTCCCGAATGGGAAAAAAAGGCCCACTTTCACTCTGACTCGCAATCTCAGTGTGTACCCAACAGGAAAAAATTGCCTCTCAGTCTCACTTTCACTCTCCCTTTCAGTGTGCGCAATGAGCTTATTTTATCTTCACTCTCACTTTCAGTGAACGTTTCGCGGGAATTTCAATTTTTTAGTCTGAACCAACCAAACCAAGTGGTCGTCCACTTGGAGCAAAATTTTTTTTACTTTTAAGGTTCCGAAACTTGTTATCTGGACTAATTCGGACACGCTGAATATGGTTTGGTAGTGGTAAAAAAAAATACCGTTTTCTCGGGTATTTCTTTAGTTTTATAAAGTCGAGTTTTGCTAAAATCAATTATCTCCCAATACTTAAAAAATACCATACAAAACCGTGTCTTCCTATTATCGAACCATCTTCAGCATGCCCGAATCAGTCCAGAAAACAGGTTTTGGAGCATGAAAAACGTAAAAAAAATTGCTTCAAGTAAACGACCACTTGGTTTAGTTGACGCATGGATTATCCAGTAGAACTAAAGTTGGATTATAGACATACAGTTAAATTTTAGAAGGTTTTACACAAGACCAAAATATTATTACCCGAGTACCACTACACTACCTGAGTTCCTCAACCTGAGTACGACTACCTGGGTACAACAAAACCAAGTGGTCGTCCACTTGGAGCAAAAAAAATTTTATATTTTTCATGTTCCAAAATCTGTTTTTTTTTTGGACTAATTCGGGAATACTGAAGATGGTTTGATAATATTAAAATAAGGTTTTGTACGGTATTTTTTGAGTATTGGGACACAATCGATTTTACCGAAACTCGATTTT
The DNA here is from genome assembly GCA_004194705.1 of Ditylenchus dipsaci. NCBI lineage: Eukaryota > Metazoa > Nematoda > Chromadorea > Rhabditida > Anguinidae > Ditylenchus > Ditylenchus dipsaci. Next base: position 35,139 of record SADC01000531.1, on the reverse strand, counting down.
ACCAATACTCAAGAAAAACCCTAGATAACCTCATTTCACTATCATCAAACCATCTTCAGCATGTCCGGATTAGTCCAGAAAACAGGTTTTGGAGCATGAAAAACGTAAAAGTTTTTTTGATCCAAGTGGACATCCAAGATCGTCCACCTTATACTGGAAACCTACTCAGGGTATTGAGATTCTAGTTAGTTAAAGCAGCATTTTGGTTTTAACCAATTATGTTCAGGACACGATTCTGTATTAGGAACGATAATTTTAAATTACTTATAGCTAAATCCGAAATTTCAAATTCTGGAAATGGACTCATATAGAGGTGGTACCAGATGTTTTCCACCCACCCGAAAAACATTAAAATAATTTAACACCAAATGGATGACCACTTGGTTTGGTTGGTGCGTCAATTATCCAGTAAGGTTCAGGCTCAATTATCGAAAAACGTTTAAAATAACAGAACTTCTTTACAAGACAAAAAGATTTATTTGAAAATAATTTTGTGGACGAATTGACCGTGGACGAATTGACCTGTGGACGAATTGACCGTGGATGAATTGACAGTGGACGAATTGACCGTGGACGAATTGACCTAGAGCCGGGTATTTCCTGTAAGGTTTAGTATCTTTTAGGAAAGTCAGTTTTCTCCAGGTGGATTGAGTATCGTCCAAATAACTTAGGTAACTCAGTTTATTACAGCACCTACAGGTAAATTGGGTACCTCCACTTGGTTTCATTGCCCTCTAGATAAATTAAGTTCGAGAAGCAGAACGACGAAAAAAAATTATCAACTAAATTTATATTGACAGTCTGAACCACTCCCCCCCCCTCCCAAAATCGGACCTTTCGAAATCGCTGCAACTACCCTTGCAAGCAACAAGTTTAGGCTTAGCCCTTAGAATTAGGTGTAGGCCAGCGTTCGGAAGTTGTGACTAATAAAAGGTTTACGCATATTTTCCAGGGTCTGGGGCATAAATTTGTGTAGTCTTTACTTAACTTTTAGAAGGAAAAATTTGGGGGGGGGGGGATGGTATTCTATACTAGGGTCGAATAATCAAACCATAAAATTAAACATAATGTGTGAAAATTTGAACTTTTTTGTCGGGTTTGGAGAGTGAGGAAAAGCTCAAAATCCGAACTCTGATTCGAATCCTCACTCTTCCCAACCCTCTTTGCAAACCCTCACTCGTTCATTGGATGAGGGTGCATCTAAGTGAAAAGTCAGGGTTTGGAATTTCGTACCCAATGAAGAGTGAAGGTTAAGATCAGTCATTGGCGGCGCAGCTTATAACGTATTCTCTGGTTGGAATTTGCGGAAAAAAAAACATGGGTGGCCCTTGGTGCGTAGACGTTTCACAGTTTCCGGGACACTTTTTGAACCCCCATTTTTTGAGTTTAGTGTTTTTAGAAGTTTGTGACACACTCTTGAGCCAGTCCAAACACCGCCGGTCTACCCTTTGGCTGAGAGTTTAGCTAAAACAAAAAAAAATTAAAAAATGCATCAAAAATTCAGAAAGGCAATAATTCAAAAAATGTGCCAAAAACCGTTGAGAGCCCCAAGCTGTGACGATTATGTTTTAACCGGCTCGCGCAAACACTACAATAGCGTTAAAATTTATACCCCACTAGTTTTTTTTTGTTTAGACATCAAAGGCACTTCAGTAGACGGCTACAAAGATTTGCAGTCCACAATCAATGATTCTGTTCAGGCATATCACCATTTGGACAAAAATATTGTTTTGCAGAAAAGTGTATTGCCATTCACCATGCAACCAGGCAAGCACAACCTGATTCCCCAAAACGAAAAGATTGGCCAGTTGCGTGAACAGTGGAAGAAAGGACATATAACGAAGAGCAGCAAGAATCCAGACATGAACAGATCTTCAGTCCATAATTTACCTTCAAATATCGACTCAACCACATGCTGTATCCAATAAAAGTATAATAAATGGTATCCAGCTTACCAAAGTTTTCCCATTATTTAAAACTAGGTTGATTGGAGCCTTACAAGCGCCTTCTTGCAAAATCAGTTTGTCAATTGTTATGACACTCACGAAAAGAGATTCTACAACATAGACATCCGAAAAAGTACCTTAATCTACCCTACTCAATAAGAGTCTTTAACATACCTATCCACTCTCTTGGCACCCCTAGCCACTCCCTTTGCACACCGACCGACTCTACTGGCACATCTACCCACTCTACTGTCCCCCTTAAGCAACCTCCCGGCATCCCTACCTACTCTACAGATACACCTAACCACCCTTCTGGCACATTTACTTTACTCTTCTGGCACCCCTAACCACCTATCTTGAGGGTTCTGTAGAAAAGTCGGACATAGGTTTGCAAAAATGGATGAAAATCGGTTCGGAAACAAAATTCAGGCTAAAATCCACCATCTCGGATTTAGAGGGTAACGAAAAATTATTGAAAGCTACTTTTATTATAAGTGTTTCTGCTTAAAAGAGCTATGGTGTCAAACTTGAGAGCTACGGGGAGATAGCCGACATGAGTTTGCCAAAATTTGGGAGAAAATCGGGTTTGAACCCAAACATCCACCAAAAATCCAGACTAAAATCCACCGTTCCCAATTTAGAGGGCGAAAATAATTTTTTGAAACAAGTTCAATTATACGCATTTGTACTCAAAAGAGAGCTAAGATGTTGCTATTGAGGGGTCCGGAAAGATATCCGACAAAAGTTTTCGACCCTACTAGCGAATACCCCCCCCAACGATTTTCACTTTTTTTACTTTAGTAAAAAGTACCCAAATATATGTCCCAGACCCCGGAAAATGTGCGCAAACTCTTTATTAGTCACAACTTCCGTACGCTGGCCTACCCCCAAGCCTAAGGGCTAAGCCTAAACTTGTTGTTTGCAAGGGTAGTTACAGCAATTTTTAAAGGTCGGATGCTTGGGGGGGTATTCGCTAGTAGCGCCAAGTTTTCGAAAAATGGCAGAAAATTGGGCTTAAACGCAAAATTGGCGACCCATGCTTCCATCTCCACAAGACCTAATTCTGCCCCACATGGCTCACAATCTAAACAGACAACTTATAACTTTTATTCAATCAACAATGAAATCAACAACAAATAAGGGTAAACAACAACAATTTGGCCTAATATTTACTTTAGTGAATGGCGTTTCCTTTTCCTTTGAGCTCCTTTCTTAGTTTCATCTTCCATCGACGGCAGCATCACTTGTTTTGGCTCCCTAAAAAAGAACAGTACAACTAAAGTCGATAAATTTTAGATCTGACTTGCCTGTTCGATTTTACAGAGATAATCCCCGACTTGGCCTGTTTTAGATCTATTTTACCAACTGCTTCTTGCCACTCTTCATCATCGCCCTGTATAGAAAATTCGCTCAAAAGTTTGTTTCCCAGTTCCTTCTTCAACTTGTTCCTATCCTTCGTCTGCCTCGCTTTGATTTCCTCCTCGGCTTCACGCAGGTCTTCTTCCAGTGATTTGACTGTGGGCTGCATACCATCTAACATCTGTTGCACTTTCTCCTTACCAGCTACTGATGACATTTGATCTTCAATGGATTTCTTACATATTGTATCGAAGTGGCCAGAGAGATGGAGAATAGCCTTGTAGAGAAGCGAGGAAGCTTGATTGATCGGCAAATTTAGTTCATCGGAGGTCTCCTCCACCGTTTTCCGTTGAAGACCGACGCACAGAAGAATAGCGGCTTGTCTCAAGTCAAGTTCAACCTAAAATAATTATGTCGAATCACCATAACATTAACTGCGGAACGCTTTCAATAAAATCTCGATTTGCCCCTTAAGCCTATCCCTCGCTGGGTCCGACCATTTTTATCCACAATTTTTTAACATTTTTGATAAAGCAGTCACGTCACAAATATCGGCATTTAAATAGCAAAACTCAATACAGAAATCTAATTTTGATTTAAGTGTCTTCTCCATCGCAGTTTTGCCTTATAAATGTCAAAGCCTTGGCCGTTTGCAAGAAACCAGCAAAGTGAGAATCTTACAACACCTAAGATGCGACTGTCTTAACAGAATTTTCAAAACACTAAAAATCATCAATATTAGTAAGCCAGTCAGACCCTGCTGGGAAATAAAATTAAGAGGCGAATCAGGGTGCTCGCTATCTAAAAATTTTACTGCACTTACTTCAATCCTCTCATTGAAGTAGATGCTTGCCAGCACAGGAATGAGGTCCATCACTAGAGAGCGATCCACCATACTTCTTGAAAACTGAGAAAGTCTCTTCAAATCTGTGTTCGGAATAATTACTGACAAGCCTTCTCTTGACAGAACTAAAAATAAGGATAAAGACAACATAACCTGATTACATCAATTAATGTGACTCACTATTTTTAGACGCATTTGGGGACTTGAAGATGATTTCATACTCATCAGACTTAGAGCAAGGTGAGGCGTGAAGTTAGAAAAGCAATACCCAAGAAGAGAAACAAATCTGTGGCGAAATTCTTGGAAATATGCCTGGAGCCAAGTTCCATCTGTATTTGCTGTTTTCTGCTCTTCGGTATCTCCTAGAAAGACTTTTTTTAAACAATTGTGCAAACAGAAGCCAAGATTAACCAATTTCAGTGGTTCTTCTAATAGTTAGTGTCTTCAACATGATGCAAGTGTGCTCTCCAGTCAAATCATTGGTAACTTGGCGAAGATAGACAGGCACATACCTCAAACGCTTCCAAAACTTCAGCAAGTTCAGAGTCAGACAAAAGACACTCCCAAGTAGTCGAGTTGCTCTGGCCGGCGCTCATCTAGACGAATCAGTAGTGGCGGTAGATTAGCTCTCGGTTCAAGTTGCTCATCCAGAAGTGAAAACTCTTCGGTGTCCTAAAGGCATTGCAGTAAATTTTCGACTGCAATGAAATTAACAGGCCACTCACTTCAACAGTGTTTAGGTGATTTACATCCATTACATCGTCAGTGCTTCCGGTTAATGTCTGGAAATCTCCCTTGTAATATTGCTCTACCAATTCCATAGCTCGACTGCCATACCCCATTCCTACAATAAGATATTAAGATAATGAAACTATAAAAAGTCAACCCTGGAAATCAGGATGAACAGCAACACGAACCACTCTTACACCGCTTAGAGTAGGGAAATCACTGTCCTAAAATGCCGAATAATTTTTAATTGACCTGCATAACTAACCAGAAATTGTTGAGATATTGTCCATGGTAGAAGATCACCAGCTGCACGCTTCCCTTGATCCAAACTAGAGGTGACATTTTTCTTGGTCAAAGAGCCCTCTAGACAAACTTGGACAACCGCAAGAATCTGGAAAAGAAATTTAAATTTCTGAAATTTGAGAACTTACAATTACCGGAGGGATCGAAGTAGATTCCTTATCGACAGGGGCCATCAGCACAAATAAATGATGTGCAGGCGCGTCACTTAGCATTTGAAGATCGTTCGGAGTGTTCTTATAGTGGGCAGACACATATATGGACATCATATTGGCAAGGAAAATTTCTGACGCCTTATGGAACGAGAACAAGGTGTCGCGATTTACGTAATATCTAAAAACTAGGCTACATAAAAAACTAGACTCGGATAGCTTACAGCTTACACCCTTTGGGAGATGGTGTGCCAGATATGGTAGTGCGCAGATTGACTGAGTCAAGGCACAACACTTTGTTTAACCATTGCTCAATCTGAAAAATACTGTATGATTGAGAAAAATAGACGCACTATTTACATTGTCTCCCGAATTGTATCTAATGCTTTCTTCCAGTGTCAACTCATGTAGTTTGCGATTCTGTGCGGACTCCGGACCATCTTTTGCTTCCTTGTTGACCGACGCGCGTTGGCGGAGTTGCTCCAAAAGTTTTAGCGACAATGAGCGACCCGTACCCTCATATCCATTGATAGTCGAGGCCAAAAACACCAAATACGGACCTGAAAATTCCACTCTTTCAAATCTATCCTTGTATGGGCTAAATTTCGGAATACCCACCCCAGTTAATTTCGATATAGACACCCCAGTCAATTTTGGAACGCCCACTCCATTTAATTTAGTAATACACGCCTAATGCTACCCACATTTGGAAGCATAGAGTGTTAGCTACACAATGATGTAAAAATTTCTCAGTTCAGTTCACTAAAATCATTTTTTTTTAAATAAAAAGAAACCTAGAACCATTTCGAATACAGGGTGGGCCAATTTTTTTGGAACACTTTAAACGATCATAACCGTTTTGCAGGCCAAATTCCGGCTAAACTTCGGAATACCCCCAGCAGTCAACTTCGGAATACCCCAGCAGTCAACTTTGGTATACTCCCAGCACTTAATTAGGAACACACCCCTCATGTTACCTCACAATTAAAAGCTGAAGATGTCAGCTACATGATGGTGTAAACATTTCTTGGTTTAGTTCACGAAAATGTATATTTTTCAATTAAAATAGAACTGAATATTTTTTGAGTATTCGATTTTCATTCGAAAAGATTCAATTTTATTTTAATCGAAAAATATACATTTTCGTGAACTAAACCAAGAAATGTTTACACCATCATGTAGCTGACATCTTCAGCTTTTAATTGTGAGGTAACATGAGGGGTGTGTTCCTAATTAAGTGCTGGGAGTATACCAAAGTTGACTGCTGGGGGTATTCCGAAGTTGACTGCTGGGGGTATTCCGAAGTTGACTGCTGGGGGTATACCGAAGTTGACTGCTGGGGGTATTCCGAAGGTGTGCCCAAATTCCGAATTTCTGTGAACACAGATCGACTCAAAATCGTATAACAATTTTTTTGGTATATGATGTCAAAAACACGATTCTTGCTTGGTCCCCCTGTGGTTTGGGCTTAGCCCATCCAGAGACCATCCACTGACCAGGACCTAAACCACAGGGGGGACCAAGCAAAAATCGTGTTTTTGTCATCATATACCAAAAAAAATGTTATACGATTCTGAGTCGATCTGTGTTCACAGAAATTCGGAATTCGGCCTACAAAAAAAAGTTATGATCGTTTAAAGTGTTCCAAAAAAATTGGCTCACCCTGTACTTCATATTCTTTTCGAGTCTATTTTTATAAAAATTAATTTATTTTAGTAAACTTAACGAAGAAATTTTCACATCGTCGTGTAGCTAACACTCTAAGCTTTCAATTGTGGGGTAGCATTAGGGGTGTATTACTAAATTAAATGGAGTGGGCGTTCCAAAATTGACTGGAGTGGGTATGCCGAAATTGACTGGGGTGGGTGTTCCGAAACTGCTCCCATGTATTGAATCTATTATTACCAGAAATAAGAGTTTTGACCAAAGCATAGGGATAGCAGCTGCTTCATCAATCACCAAAAGTTCAGCTTGACCCAAGTTCCCTGCTTCATTCGGTTGGATGTACTAAAAAGGGGTGACAAGATTCACAAACAAAGATAGGAGAAAATTACCTGAATAGTTTGACGGTGAGCTCGGAAAACATTTATTCGCACGACAGCCTTATTAAGGTCTTTATCATTGGATTTTAGCACTTCAAAGTCCGCGTGTTCCTAAACCAAAAAGTAAGCTAAATATTTTAGCAAAATAAACCTGATAGTCCATTGCTTCCAATCCTTTGACTACAAATTCAAACAAAGTTCTCAGATTTTCAGGCGTAGGACTGGTAACGAAGATGTTAGTGAACTCAAATCCAATAGCACCCGCTATAGCCAAGCCAAGAGCAGCTGATTTTCCACGTCCTCTGGCAGCCGTTATTGAGCAAGTGGCGTCCAACGTCTTTTCTGTTATCACATCAAGTAGTTTGAGAAGCACCTTGGCCTGACAAGCTGTTTTGCACCTCTTTAACAGAGACCCAATGGGCTTTGTATCTTCCATGGCCGACTGCAATGACTTGAGCTCTTCAGCTTGAGGAGAAACTTCATTCTAAATTTTTATGAAACAATTTCTGAGTAAAAAGAAATAGGCAACAAAGGACTCGAACCTTTTGACTTGTCGGCACCGGCTCAATTTTTGCAAGGTGAGATGAAATAGGCAGCACATTCAAAGTGTCATCCATAACGACACAAGATCTGCAGCTGCCCAGTGACAGAATGAACCTCTCATTAAAACGAGCAACAATATCGGTATGAGCCTCCGTTCTGTAGCGACTGTGTACATCCTATAAAACCATTCTTACTCGGTTAATAGAGGCATAAAGATTCCTAACCATCGTCAAAGTGTAGAGTTGACGTAGAGAATCGACACTCTGCAGCAGGAATACCACCAATCCACCACCTTCTACAGTTTCTACAGTTCTAGCAAGCAGATTAGGCGTCAGCGCTTCAAAGTCTTGCAAAACCAGCATTCCGAATGTGTTACCCAAAATCTTATGCGACTCAGAGTAATAGCAGTAGCGGACTTCTGTAGACGAAATAAACAACTCGAATGGATCATCTTCCTGATATAACAAAGATCAGTATCGAATATTACTATATAACAAAGCACCCTTGCATGCATTGCTCCTGCAGCTTTTTTCTTTTCAATTTCCTTAATGCGTTTCTTTCGGTTTGAGCTGAATCCTAGTTCCTTCTTATAACACCAAAGAACAGATGGTCGTGCAGACACAGTTGCTTTTGCCAGGATGTGATGCAAAATGACGACTTGGTCCTTAAAAAATTTGATTTGTAATTTGAAACAATTTTTAGCAAAAGAGTAACACCCTACTTTGGCCTTATTTCCAATGACGACAAACATTGAACGATGGCGCAACTTCACTCCATTTTCGATCAGTGTTCGAATCCTGTTGTCTAGTTTTGTTCGGCCCATTGAGTTTTATTTTTGCTGCTCACCGTGTTTTCACAAAATATATTCTAAAATTGAATTTACAACTCAGATGTGCCTGCTTTTGTACCTTTACTGGCCAGTTTTCTGCACAAAAGTAATAAAACAGAATAAATAACATAATTCCTATAAAGTTCAAAATGGAGGCAACAAAACACTAAGGCCAACGCTAAAAAGTGCCAAATCAAACATTGTATAGCTATAAGCTCAAATTATATAGAGTGGACTACCCATTAATGTGCATCCTGGAGACAAGCCTCATTGTACACTACATCGAGCTTTACACTGAGTGGGAGCTAGATTGTAGTTACTTTACTTATAAAAAACATGGGTCGTAGCCTTTTGTCCCCTTTTTTGCAGAAATGCACAAAAGGGGGCAAACGAAGACTGACATTCGACTCGCTACAGTTTTTTCAAATCGGTCCCTTTTGTTGCTCAGTCTGGAACAGACGTTTGAGTTTGTCCTAACGTGCGCTGGCCTACCCTTGCCTAAGCCTAAGGCCTAAGTTAAAAAAAAAGTTAATAGAACATGCGAAAAACAGTAAAAAAATGAAATTTAAAAAATTCAAAACTGTAGCGAGTCACACGAAATTATGGATTTAGCTGAAATCAATTAAAAATTATTGAAACCTATTCAGAATCATGTCCTGAACATGGTTCGATAATACTAAAACAGCGATTTGATTTGCAGAAGCCCCAGTTATATAGATTTTCGCACCCATAGGGTATTCAGGTGGTGCTCAGACTGTTCTACCTATGTAGAAGTACTCAGGTGTTAGTGCAAAGACATTGCCTAGGTACCAGTATTCTGGTGTAAGTGCTTAGGGCGGCATCGAATTAATACAAATCGAATTCATCCACACACGAATTCACTACATACTCCCTTGCAATGTGAAGTGTGCTTGTCTTGATCAGCGAACCAAGTGGTCGTCCACTTGGAGCAATTTTTTTGCTTTTTCCGGTTCCAAAACCTGTTTTTTGGACTAACTCAGGCATGCTGAAGATGGTTTGATAGTGGTAAAATGCCGTTTTGTAAGTTAATTTTTGAGTATTGGAAATAATTGATTTTACTAAAACTCGATTTTAGCAAAACTCAAAAATTAACTTACAAAACGGTATTTCAACACTATCAAACCTACTTCACCATGCTCGAGTTAGTCCAGAAAACGGGTTTTGTAACCCGAAAAAGTAAAAAACATGATGCCCTAACCAACACTAAAGGATGAGTTGTAGCCTTGATGTGTCTCAGCACCAGCACGCCTAATCATTCTGTAGGAAAAAGTTTTTTTGCAGTTTGGAATACACGCTTGAACCTGCCTTAAAGGGGCATGATTGTGCCCGATGGGAGAAAAGGCGCGAACCAGCAGTTCTTTTCTTTCTCGATAAATTTTTACATTCGTTCTCGTCTAGATTTTTCAAGTTTTCTGTCTAGTTTTTAAAAGCAGTATAAGGTCATCTATATCAGATTTGACGCAGAACGAGTGAAAAATAGGATGATTCGAAAAAATTCGAAAAAAACTGCTGGTTCGTGCCTTGACGCACGGGTATGCCCCTTTAAATTACGCTGGCCTGCTTTGCGCCTAAGGGCCTCTGTATAAGTTGAAAAAGAATTGAAAAAAGCAAAGCTGAAACAAAAGAATGATAATTAAAAAAAAGCGCGAATTCGAAAAGTGCACAAAAGGTGACAAACGAATTACGTAATTCGTTTGTCCCCTTTTGTGCATATCTGCACAAAAGCGGACAAAAGTAACTACGCCGGCTGTAGGAACTTTCGTAACAAGACAATTTCGTATGAGCGAACTTTCGTAAGAAACATTTTTGCAATCTATAAATCTGTCTAAAAATTTGAAGTGAGTTATTACGCTGTTTACCCAGATTTCACCCAGATCACGCATATCGTCTCTTAGTACTCTACTATTTTTAGGCACACAATCTACCAAGTCCGTTTGCAAATAGCCTTAGGAAAATGCTAAACAAAAAATTTGACTGCATTATGAATCCCTCGGCCATTGATTTTGATCCAGTAGTCTTCATTGCTACAGCTCTTGACCCAAATCACGCATATCGTCTCTTAGATAGCGACAACCAAGTAGCTGTATGTGCTTTACAGAATTTGGTATTAAGATTTTCGCGATTGGTGATTTTTTTTCTCTCATTTGTTCCTTTTTTCAGCTCTCGGTTCTTTTGGATATTTTTAATTCATGCAGATTTGAATGGATGAAATTCGATTCATGCGTTTCACCTAATATTAGCAAATTCAGCTCGTTCGACTGACGACCTTCACCTCATTTCACTGACACTTTATAGTTACTGGGTCAACGAAAAAGCCAAGAGTCACTGATGTTTAAATAAAGATCTTTTGAATGTTGCCTTGAAAAGTGTACTTGTTAATTCAAGTATTAGTGCAGAAAACAGGTTTTAGAACTCAAAAACAGGAAAAATCTATTGATCCAAGTGGATGACCACTTCGTTTTCTTAGTACATGGGATATCCAGCAAAACTGCGGTTGGTTCATAGAAAATGTTTTAATTACTTTTGACGTCTTCGCGGCCAAATGTCAGCACACTCCAGATTGCAAGGGATAAGAGAACATGTAGAACAAGATGTGGTATCAAGAACAACGAAATAGATACATGAGCGTGTTTTTGAGCAAAAATTGAAAAAGGGCCGCGAACTGGTTGTACACCGAAACTGAAATGTCAATTTAAAATTGACATGTCAATTGTGAACTCACATCATAAATGACACTGACATTTGAAATGACACTGAAATTTAAAATGACATTGACAATGACACTGACGTCATCTTGACACTGACACTGACATTTGAAATGACACTGAAATTTAAAATGACATTGACAATGACACTGACGTCATCTTGACACTGACACTGACATGACATTTGAAATGACACTGAAATTTAAAATGACATTGACAATGACACTGACACTGACATGACATTTAAGATGACAATGACACTGACATTAAGTGTCATGTTAGTGTCATGTTGAATGTCAGCCTGACGCCAGTGTCACTGTCAATGCAGTGATGCCAATAAGTGCAAAAAAGTGCACGTGCAATTTCAAAAGTGCACGTGCACTTTTACATTGCACATGCACTTTTGAAACTGCATGTGCAATTTCAAAAGTGCATGTGCAATTTGAAAATGCACGTGCATTTTTGAAAATGCACGTGCATTTTTGAAACTGCACGTGCACTTTTGAAGATGAATGTGCATTTCTAGTGATTTTTTGTGCAATTTGATGACTTATTGTGAATCTTTGTATTTTGAAGATGTTGAAAGTCCCTTTGCTTCTTCACTGACTTGAACAGTTAGTTTTCATGTCAAGATTGTCAAAGAAGATGTCTCAAAGTCAACGTTCTAGTAGAGATGGCCTCGGGACGGGACGGGAATCCCGTCCCGAAGGGATTTTAGGGCTTGTCCCGTCCCGGTGTCCCGTCCCGGAAAAAATTCTAGTGTGTCCCGTCCCGGTGTCCCGTCCCGGAATGATTTTCCGTTTTTTCCTTCATTTTTCCTTTATTTTTCCCTTATTAATGGGTCGGGACGTCCCGTCCCGTCCCGAAGGGTTTTTAGGCCTTGTTCCGTCCCGGTGTCCCGTCCCGAAATTTTTTAAAGTAAATTTTGTCCCGTCCCGTCCCGAAATATGCCATTTGCCATCTCTACGTTCTAGTTCCTCGTTTGAAAATGGCAAGATCGACAAGAGAGCTAGGAAGCCTCGTAACCTAGTAAGCCATTGGTTTAGAAAGCATCCGGACAAGCCTCAACCAGCGTACGTCAACACGATAGGGACAAATCAAAGGTAGATGTCCTTTGTGTGTGTTTTCTTATAGTTAAATATTTCAGGACCGAGCTAGTTGATACGTTGTTCAAAAAGGTGTTGGCTTTGCCTGCGGTCCCGATCAACATCTTTGTGTATCCTGCCGTCCGCAATTTCCTCGAAGCACTTCATTTCCAGGTTTCAACCGAAAACAGCAAGATATAATCATTGGTTGGTTTAAATTTTTTTCACCTATCTTAACTTGGAACTGTTACTTGAAGAGGCTTCGATTTCTGATTTTCAGGTTCGCTGATCAGGTATGTTTAAGATTTCATCCATTCTGCGTCGCGAATGCACACAGCTTGACGAACCAATTACACACATAGCGTCAGGTCACATTTTTGTTGGTTTGGCTACTGTGGACCTTGTCGAGCTGTGTGTGATCGAGATGTTACTCTCTATGTGCCTTCGTGCCCCAACCCCAAGACAGTATGGCTAGGCCCGTGTAACATAACTGTCGGGGCAGGGTTAAGGCTCTAAGCGGGGACTCTCGACAAGACCTGAAAATAAGTTATCTTATTCCTGTTTAGACCCATGGACTCATCCACATCAAAGACTAAGAGTAACTGTTTAGAAGCTTATCAAGAAGACCGATATTTATTTCGGGAAAAACCTAACCTTGAACTTGTCATTCTCGCGATTCATTTTCACCTTTCATGGGAGTACCTTGGCACAGAAGACCTGAAAATGAGTAAAGTGAATATAATAACAGACAACTCTCGCTAGGCAGCCTCTTTTATAGAAGTTGACGTGCCCGACAGTTATGTTACACGGGCCTAGCCATACTGTCTTGGGTTGGGGCACGAAGGCACATAGAGAGTAACATCTCGATCACACACAGCTCGACAAGGTCAACAGTAGCCAAACCAACAAAAATGTGACCTGACGCTATGTGTGTAATTGGTTCGTCAAGCTGTGTGAAAACTAACTGTTCAAGTCACTGAAGAAGCAAAGGGACTTTTAACATCTTCAAAATACAAAGATTCACAATGAGTCATCAAATTGCACAAAAAATCACTAGGAATGCACATTCATCTTCAAAAGTGCACGTGCAGTTTCAAAAATGCACGTGCAGTTTCAAAAATGCACGTGCATTTTCAAAAATGCACGTGCATTTTCAAATTGCACATGCACTTTTGAAATTGCACATGCAGTTTCAAAAGTGCATGTGCAATGTAAAAGTGCACGTGCACTTTTGAAATTGCACGTGCACTTTTTTGCACTTATTGGCATCACTGTGTCAATGTCAGTGTCAATTATGAAAACACTGGCTGCAAGACCAAATCAGCTGCAAAAAAAGGGACAATACTTTTTTCTCCGACTAAAACACTTTTTTTTCCGACTAATTTCTTTTTTTTCCGACTAATTTTAACTTTGTTTTTATTTTGGCATTTTTCTCTTAATTTTACTAAAATTCGAATTTTGAAACGGCTATAAGTGGTTTGCGCCCTCAAAATGCTCATTTACGCCCTCAAATTAATTATTTACGCCCTCAAATATGAAAATCGATCAAAATGCTTATTTACGCCCTCAAATTACTCATTTACGCCCTCGAATTTCTTTTTTACGTCCTCAAATTTCTTTTTATGCCATCGAATGCTTATTTTAGCCATTAAGCTGCTCATTTATATCCTCAAACTTATGCAACTAGATGTAAATCAAAGACAGAGAAGTCTTACATGCCTTAAAGGGAATGGACCCGTAAAAACCACTAGTAAACACTAAACTCAGACGGTCTTTAAAAGTGGCCAAAACTGTTGTTACAACCTATATAATAAATACCGAAAGCAAAGAACACACATTTTTTCGTTACCCAAACACACATCTAACGACCTACACACTATTACGGAACAGACAAAAATAATGGTTGTCTTAGATCACTCTTCAATTTATCTTTGCTTCCTGCAGCTCAAAGGAAATGGACCATCTCTCGCAATCGGCCTTGACTTTCACGGTTGCCTAGGAATAAATGTACGTCGAAAACTATTTAACAAGAATAAAAACCGAAAAAACAAACCCTAATTCCAAACCATGACCATTGTAGCACTCTTCCAACCAAGCTAGAGCAGAGACCATAAGGAGAGCGGAACAGTGCACTAGCCATTGCAGCAGCAGCGATTGAATTTAAGTCGTCATCAGCCATAGCAAACTTCAGGCCTACATGGATAGCCGAGTATAGGAACATGGCAACTCCAGCTTGCTAAGCGAATCCACTTCCATGTTTGACAGTAGCACTGGCGAGACGAGTCATACAAGGTCAATTATGCTGGAAAATCAAGTTGATGAGTGGACCAGAACCAACAATGCAGAAAATAACTCACTAGCTTCCTTGTTTCGGCATTCAACATTTCTCCGCCAAGTCCACGAGCACAATCAACGCCAAGGTACCACCAATAACCACACCGATTTGACCAAGGACCAGCTCGAACTTGCCTCTTCCATGCTCATTGCCTTCCGGGAGAATATACTAAGGCTGGGAATTGCGGAATTGACGGATCCATCTAGAAAAAGAAGCGACATGGAAAAGTCGAGGGAAAAAAAACTAGAAATCACCTGTAAGTAGGGAGTCATCTGAGCACGCAATGGCACACCGGAATGCTTCAGCGAATCAAGGGCATAAGTTGGCATTGGCATCAGATCTTGCTTCTAAAAGAGATCGATAATCTCGAACAGCTCTGATTTGACCATGTGATTGCCGGCAAAGAAAATGAACAACTAAAAGAATGAAAATGACCAAATACAAGGAGAACCCAACCGTCTAATATTCCGACAAGATTCGATTTGAGGGCGTGAATAATAAATTTGAGGGCGTAAATAATTAATTTGAGGGCGTAAATGAGCATTTTGAGGGCGCAAATAAATTTTAGCCATTTTGAAACACTGTGAGCCACGAAAACGATTATCCGTTTTGAACACCCATTAATACCAAAAAACCTTTTTTCAAAAGGGCGCTAAAACGTTTTTTGTGTTTGCGCGTACAGATGTGTGGTATGAAATCGGTCATTGAGTCTCAAATTCATTTTCTGTTGATTTCTTCTGGGCATCAATTTCAATCGAATCTTCTAACGCTTTATCGAATAGTTCGCTATACTTCTACGAATATTTTCGGTCGCTTTACGTGTGTATTTGTGCGCACAGTCGAAATTCGCGATTAAAATAGCTTACTGATTCATGCCTTTTCAGCTATTTGTGTTCGCTCTCGCTATCAAGTTTTGACTTCTAGCATTTTGAAGGAAAAAAAAATCAAGTGAGTGCCTTTTAGCTACAATTTCGCACATTTGCTGATTCTTCTGATTTTAGGCATGGCTGAAAAATCAAAGGTGGATCAGACATTCGCCTTCCAGGCGGAAATCTCTCAGCTCATGAGCCTGATCATCAACAAATTCTACAGCAATAAGGAGATCTTCCTGCGTGAGCTCATTTCGAATTCTTCAAATGCGCTGGACAAGATTCGCTATCGTGCCTTGACTGATGTTTACGAGCTGGAGACTGGCAGCGAGCTCTCGATCAAGATCATTCCAAACAAGGCGGACAAGACTCTGACGATCATAGACTCCGGTGTGGGCATGACCAAGGCTGATCTCGTCAACAATCTTGGAACGATTGCCAAGCCGGGACCAAGTCTTTCATGGAAGCTCTTCAGGTTTTTTTTGTTCGTTTTGAGTTTGCATTAACCCGATATTTTCGTCTTTAGGCTGGTGCAGACATTTCGATGATTGGGCAGTTCGGTGTGGGCTTCTACTCCGCTTTTCTGGTGGCCGATCGTGTGGTGGTGACTTCCAAGAACAACGAAGATGAGTGCTATCAATGGGAATCGTCTGCCGGTGGCTCTTTCATCATTCGTACAGTCAGTGATCCAGAACTGCCCCGTGGAACCAAGATCTTTCTTCAGATGAGGAAGACCAGGTGGACTTCCTCGAAGAGCGTCGAATCAAGAAGATTGTTAAGAAGCATTCGCAGTTTGTTGCGTATCCTATCACTCTGGTGAGAATCAATTCCACGATTTTCCGTATTCGTGTTTCTCTTATATGATTCTAGGTCGTTGAGAAAGAGCGCGATTTGGAAGTCTCTGACGATGAAGCTGAGAAGGAAGTGAAAGAAGGCGACGTGCAACAGATCGTGCCGACGAAGCTGTTGAAGGCAAGCCTGACAAAAAGAAGAAGATCATCAAAGAGAAATACCTGGCCAACGAAGAGCTCAACAAGACAAGCCAATTTGGACGCGCAATACGGATGAAGTGACCAGTGAAGAGTATGCCCAATTCTATAAGATTTCCGAGACAAGACAACTACAAGAAGTTCTACGACAACAAGAACGTCAAGACCTCGCAATGAAGTTTTGCTGAGTTGCAGCGCTATCACACATCGGTATCAGGAGAGGAAGCTATCAGCGTGAAGAGTATGTCAGCCGCATGAAGGAACATCAGACCGCTATCTACTACATCACCGGCGAGTCGAAGGAGTTTGTGGCAAATTCTGCTTTCGTTGAAAGGGTGCAGGAGCGTGGCTTAGAAGTTGTCTACAGTAAGTTAGCTTATTTATTCTCATCAATTTCTCATTAATCCTCCTAGTGGTTGATCCACTCGACGAATACCTTGTGCAGCAGCTGAAAGAGTTTGATGGAAAGAAGCTTGTGTCTCTCACCAAAGAAGGTCTTGAGCTTCCGGAGACTGATGAAGAAAAGAAGAAGTTCGAAGAAAACAGGTCAAGTTCGAGAAGCTCTGCAAGGTGGTCAAGAATATTCTCCGCAACAAGGTTCAAAAGGTTTCCATCTCAAATCGTCTGGTCAGTTCGCCTTGCTGTATTGTGACCGGAGAATACGGGTGGAGTGCCAACATGGAACGGTATGTCTTTTTGAGAATGACTGTAGTCAATTCTAGTTTCAGCATTATGAGGCTAACTACTTTTCCACTATGGGTTACATGGCTTCTACGAAGAACTTGGAGATGAATCCAGACCACTCGATTACCAAGTTTGTCCTTGGTCGTGTTCTCTGTTTTACATTATTGTTGCAGGGCTCTGTACGAGCGCGTTGAAAAGGACGAGGCTGACAAGACAATCAAGGATTTGGTCACGCTTCTGTTCGAAACCGCTCTTTTGACATCCGGAATCTCGCCGAAAGAGACTCGTTTGCACGCAAATCGCATCCATCTCATGATTAAGCTTCGACTAAACATCGATGATGACGAAATGAATCAGCAGCTGAAGAGTCTGAGCTTGATTTGTCTTTCCTGCTTGAAGATCTGGATATTCAAGCCAATGCAGAGGAAGAAAAGAAGGCCGAAGAAAACCAGGTCAAGTACGAGAAGCTCTGCAAGGTAGTCAAGGATATTCTGGGCAGCAAGGTTCAGGAGGTTTCTATCTCCTACAGGTCAATCAGTTCGCCTTTCTGTATCGTGACCGAAGAATACGGGTGGAGTGCCAACATGGAACGGTATGTCTTTTTGAGCATGACTGTAATCAATTCTAGTTTTCAGCATTATGAGGGCTGAACCGCTGCACCACTCTTCCACTATGGGTTACATGGCTTCTAAGAAGAATTTGGAGATGAAACCAGACCATCCGACCACCGAGTTTGTCATTTGGTTGTGTGCTCATTTTACATTACTTTTGCAGGGCTCTGTACGAGCGCGTTGAAAAGGATGAGGATGACAAGACAATCAAGGATTTGGTCACGCTTCTCTTCGAAACCGCTCTTTTGACATCCGGATTCTCGCTGGAAGAGCCTCAGTCGCACGCTAATCGCATCCATCGCATGATTAAGCTTGTACTAAACATCGATGATGACGAAATAGATCAGCAGCTGAAGAGTCTACGGTTGAGCCGGCTGTGGACCAGAAGCAAGCCGAAGAGGAAGTCTCTCGCATGGAAGAGGTTTATTGAAAGTCTCTTTGTTGACCATATTTTTGACCCGTTGATCCGTTGAAATAAAATTTGTTGTTGAAAGTCTTGTGCTTCCTTGGTGCGTTGGGTTGTTTACTACTTATTCGAGCCTCATATACCGTATTTTCTCTAATAATTAGCCCCTTTCTAATAATTAGCCCCTCAGCCCACCTGAGAGGTGATCGAAAAATGACCCCCCGCCGCCTCTTTTTGGACGACAGCCAACTTGCGATCCCCGACTTGCGGCCATCCCAACCTGCAACCCAATACTAGTTTTGTGCCCTTTCGGCTTTTCATACAATGTAAATCCAATCTTTACCTTTGGCGAAGTGTTTTCAACGTTGTTCAGCAAGATAACATTAATTTTTATTATAGTTATGGTGTCATATTGAAGCTGAGATCCAAGGCTATCTCTAGTCACCGAATTTGCAGAAGACGAGAATAAAAATTGTGGATAAAAGTCAGTAATATTTAATGTATTCCTCAACATGATCCTCAATGCTCAATGGGGTCATGTTGAGGATGAACGCACTTATATATATATATATGATTTTCATCTTGGCGTTCGGCAAGTTTGGTGTCAGACAATAGCTTGGATCTGAGCTTCAATATGACACCAAACTTACAAAAAATCTCGTAGGTATTTGGCTGAAAAATTCAAAAAACATTTTGACAAGGTTGAGGATCGAGGATGCATTGTAAATGAGTCATTATGCGTCCAAGTGGTGCTCAAATTTGTTGTACTTAGGTACTCAGATAGTACAGAGGGAATGCCTAGATATCGGTACTTTTCAAACTAATAAGTTTTGTCTTGTGAAAAGTCTCATATCATTTAATAAATTTTCTATAAAATAGCCTCGATCCTACTGGATAATCCGTGCACCAATCAAACCGAGCGGTCATCCATTTGCATAATTTTTTCAAATGTTTTTTGGGTTCCAAAATCTATTTTTTACTGATTCCAGCATTCAAAAGATGTTTTGATACCAGTAAAATGCCATTTGGTAAGATATTTTTTTATTTTTGGTAAAATCTATGAAAGGAAAGTTTTCTACTTAAAAAAATTGCAAGCACTGGTGAACGTGCAGATTTACCACTTGAACCGGAAATGGATATTGCAAGTAGCCGCGGTTCATCATAAACCCTTCAACGATATGTCATTAGGAAATCTGCGCTTTCTGTTAAACTTCAAATTAATTTGATTCATATATAAATTTAGTGAGATTGGCACTTTGAAATTGCATGAGCATAAATCTGGACTTGGATAGTTCAATTGGCAGCTGACCAATAGATACCAACTTTTTTCAAAAAAAAAATCATTGTCGCGTTTAGCATAAAATTCTGCGCTAGGACCCAAAATTTTCACGCTCCGGCACCGGAGTGTTAAAAAAGAATTACCGTAAATCCTCTAATAGAGCCCCCCTCTCTAATAGAGCCCCCCCCCCTCGATTTTTGACTAGAGTTTCAGAGTTTGCACCATTTTTGATTGACAATCTCAAGATTTTTCAGGGATTGAAAATAAAGCCCCGGGGCTCTATTAGAGGATTTACGGTAGATTATCAAAATAAGAAGATATGGCCAAAACAAAGACTTTGCGACTTTGCTTTACCTTTGCTGAACCTCGATATAATGAGTAATTTTTCAATTTCTGGTTAAAACTAGTGCTTGCCCGCCCTACGGCGGGTTTCATTTTCCGCTGTTATTTCCGTAGAAATTTTTAATTTATTTTCCGCTTATATTTCCGCTGCATTTTTCGATATATTTCCGGTTACTACTCATTTGCGCAAACTCATTTGCGCAATTTTTTTTAAGTTACAGGTTAGAATCCAGGTGGTTGCAGAAATTATTTTTCTTGAATAACAACCATAAACTTGTTTTTATAAGACCAGTAAACCTCAGGTTGGATAGGAGGTCCACCTGGTACTTCTTTTAAATAGGCATTCACCTCCAGAATCCGACATTTTAGATTAAGCTGAAAGTATTGAAAAATCAATGTACCCTATTGAAAATCGTGTCCTGAACACGGTTTTTTAGACCAAAATGCTGTTTTAACCAACTGGAATATCAATACCGTGGGTAGTTACCCACTCCAAGGTGGTCGACCTTGAACTTTTGTGGATTATTGTTAGTAGACAAACAAATTTTGCATGCCTAAATCAATCCAGAAAAAAAGTTGGTTTTGTATACCCAGGTGGTCGTACCCAGGTTGAAGAACTCAGGTAAAACTCCCGGGTAGAAATATTTTTGTCCTGTAAAGAACTTTTAAAATTCAAAATTTTTTCTATGACCCGACTTCAGTTCCACTGGATAATCCATGCCCCAACTAAACCAAGTGGTCGCCCACTTGGATCAAAAAAAATTCACGTTTTTATGTTCCAAAACTTGTTTTTCGGACTAATTCAGGCATGCTGAAGATGGTTTGATAGTTGTTAAATGCCGTTTCGTCAAGTATTTTCGAATATTCGGCAATAATTGATTTTACTAAAATTGGATTTTACCAAAACTCAAGAAATACCTTACAAAACGGCATTTGACCACTATCAAACCATTTTCAGCATACCGGAATCAGTCCAGAAAACAGGTTTCAAGATCCAAAAAAGTAAAAAAAGTTTTTGCACCAAGTGGACGACTACTTGGTTTGGTCGGTTAAGACGAAAAAATTAAAATTCCAGAAAATTTTTTACTGAAAGTGAGAGTCCGAAAAAGTCATTGGATACGTGGCCTTACAGGGCTACTCCAGGACTACTCCAGCTACTCCAGGACTGCGGTTTCTATTTCAAATCGTGTTCAGGACACGATTCTGAATAGGGTATGATACCTTCAAAGTTATTCTAGTTATTACTAAAGCGTCTTTTCAACTGCTCCAGATGATCAAGAATCGATAATGAGAATACAACGAAAATTCTTCCTGAAGAAGACTCTAGAAAAGATTAAATTCAAACATATTCTCGAGACATAATTAATCAATTTCGTTTGATCTGAAAATGAGCAAATATCTCGTAAGATACACACGACACACGACACAGAACACAAACGACAAAAACATAAATTTTATTGACAAACAAATACAGAAATTGGAACAGGCGCGAAAAGATTAAAAATGGGCAGTGCGACCAAAACATGAGTTGTGAGCTATTGAGTCCCTTCAGAGACTCACAGTATTACTCTGTTTGCCAGTCTTTTTCTACGTGCGTGCTGAGATTCATACAGGCATATTTTTGCTGTGCATGATTTACAAAAGCATTTGTCTTTTTCCCTGTGGGCAGACTTGTGAAAGCGTCTTTTAGACTGATCAAGAAGCGATAATGAACAAAACCATTTCCGTGTAGGGATCATGAAAGCGACTTTTTTCATATGGCATTGATTAAAAAAGAATTCTTTTTGTTTGATGCTGGAAGTTTGCAGCAAGATTTATTTGTTTTGTTGAGCTTCTTGGGAACACGGTTCACAAAAGGTCAAAATGAAACACATGAGAGCCAACCATGAAAGCAAGCCAATTAATCCCTAACTCGAGAAAAAAAATTACTTCAATTACCATCTCGAGACAAAATATTTGAGACGTTTAAAATATTCAGTATTGTGTGCCCAAATAGCTTACTGGTGAAAGCAATACACTTCGAGTCAAACGGATGCTGGTTAGATTCCAGCAAGGGGCACATAATTTGGTTATTGTCTCCAACTGTGTCTACATCCTTTTTTCAGTACTTGCATGAATATATGACAGTCTTTCTGTCAGCTTTCTTCTCATAACAGTTGAGAAATTATTTGCTTTTTTACTGCACAGTTAAAAAACTTTTGAAAATTTTTGAAAACTTTTGAAAAACGGCTTAAACCTGATTTTTTGTCAAAATTCTATTTTGTATCTAAGTTGTAGGACAATACGCTGAAAAAACCCCCATTTTTCAATGAAAATTTTTTTCATTTTTTTTCAAATTTGGAAATTTTGAAAATTTTAGAAATTTTTTGTAAATTTTTTTAAACTTTTTTGACGTATTATCGATCAACTTACTGATTTACATCGATAAAAGTTCAACACGCCTTTAAAAAACCTCATATTGATATTTCGTGACATCCTAACACCACGCTTTATTATTTGGGGATACCTGTAACATAGCAAACACTCGACATAAATTTTTTCTTCAGTTTCCAATAGTTTGTAATATCGAGCTTTGACAGCAGAGAAAACATTAAGAAATATTTTATCACATTTTTCCTCTTTCAATTTTAATTTCATCTTTTCCTTTGTATATTTTTAAATATTCTGAGGTTCGTCTGTTTTCAAGCTCTTCTGAAATATTATTCTTCCATTCTTCGTCATCGCTATCAATCCAAAGTGTGTATGGGCATGCAGAAGTGGCCTTTTTGAAGTTCTGAAAAAATCGTCTTTATCAAATAAGATGCGTCATTAGCAAATACCACCTAAAGTAAACAAATCTTTCATTTTTGCGTCTTTCCCACCTTTTTCCACCCTGTGCTCAAAGGGGCATGGCCACCTAAGGCAAAAGCAATTGTTGATATTTGAATTCCCGGGACAAAATCCTACACTATGGTTTTGGCACGAATTGTTTTGAATTTCCCAATATTTTGCAGTCTTTTTATTTTCTTTTGTTCGTTCTTTTCAGGTTTCTTTCAAAACCATAGTTTAGGATTTTGTCCCCGGGAATTCTGATATCAACAATCGCTTTTGCCTTAGGTGGTCATGCTCCTTTAAATGAGGACATTGTTTAGGTAGGTAGGTAAAATATTGTACGCCATTTTTGAACCCAATCCCAATACCCAATATTTCGAAAAAGGCCCATCCAAAATCCTATTACAATATTGGAGCCATCACTGATAACTAGGAATGATATTTTTGCCCTTTCACTTTTTGCAAAAAAACTTTATTTTTCGCCGATTTTACCAAAAATTAATTTAAAATTTGGTCTTAGTCGGTAGTTAAAGTTCTCGGCACTATTTTGACACCGTGTTTTACTTCAGCGTAAAACGCAAGATTTTTACAATAGTCGCTCAGGGACTATTGTGTGACCAGAAATTTTTGGTCTCATAATGGTCCTGCAGATATTCCGGAAAAAAATGACAAAATTTTGACCAAAACCATGATACCCACCCTTATAGTCGAAAAATATAGGGTACCTATAAATGTAGGTACCTAGCCTACTGCAAACTGGTATGCATACTGTCTCAGGTATGTGGGTGTGCACATCTCAACCCCAAGCAACCAAGCCCCCTGCGCCCTTGAAGGGGCGCAGAGGGCTTGGTAGGTTAGAGATGCGCGCACACACAGGGCCGCAACTTGAACTTTCTCAAGGGGGGGAGTGGTAATTTGCCTAATTTTCACGGTCAAGGGGAGGGGTAACGTATTTCCAAAGGGGGGGGGGGTTAATTACCCCTACGACCCTCGCCCAAATTGCGGCCCTGCGCACACACTTACCTTAGACATAATTCCGGGCAAGACTCTTGATCAAAAACGCATACAGAGACTTTTTCCAGCCCCAGTGACCAAAACAATATAGAATACCCTTACAACAGTTAAATCTTTTTAGGGTATCTGGATGCAATTAGGTACCCTCTCGGGAGTATACCTCATCTGGGTACCCCGTCATGAGGACCACTCCTTGCGGACTATCACCTCGTTAACTCCCTCTCGAGTACCCCCTCCTGGATATTCTTCCCTGGGTACCCCCAACTAGGAGCGCTTTCCTGAATATCACCACGTAGTTACCTCATCCTGGATGCCACCACCTAGGTACACCTTCCTGGGCACTCTCTCCTGGACGCCACCACTTAAATACCTCCTTCTGGGTAACACCACCTGCTTACCTTGTGCTATGTGCCCCACTCTGGCTACTTTTCAATGGATATTCTCGGTTGATTATTCCTTAGATTTTGCGCAGGTTTCAAACTTAAATTTCAGATACCGTATTTTCTCAACTAATCCCCACTCTCTAATAATACCCCACCATATGGACCTTATATCTCAGCCTAGAAATCTGTTTTTTGCAAAACTGTTTTTTGAATTTTCTTGATTAGCACGAGCACTCCTGATTCCACTTTTCAGATTTTGGTTGAGTACCCAAAAATCTCGAAATCGGCCTCAAATTTTTCTGATTTTTCAGGGGTTGAAAAATAATCCCCATGCGGGTTTAATAGAGAAAATACGGTAATATGCAAATTATAAGTAAGTGAAGTGAATTTGGAAATGGGACAGAAGTTTCGTGACAGAACTTTCCGGTTCCCCGGTGGCGGTACTCAGGATGTGGTACTCACATAGTACTACCGGTTGCAGTTTCGAATCCCCCCTTCCACGGGGAGTGATCAAACGGAGGAGATAACATCATATTCGTGTTTTCGACCCCGATTTTCTGAGAAAGCCGGCTGTTTTTTTATTTCTGAAGAAAATTTTTTTTTTCGATCCACAGGGGGGGTATCATGGTTTTTTAGTCAATTTCGAAAATTTGAATTGGCGCCTTTTGAATTTTAAAGGGATTAAGGGCTGTATTGGGAGGGAAGGGAATAAAAGGGGGCCACTTTTATGGCAGAACATCATAAATTTGAATATCTATATTCTTCGACTGCCTCACCATGTTTTTCAACTGGCCGTAGCAAAAAAAGACTCTATATGCATTTTATGGTCAAGAGTACTTCTCGGAATCATCCTATATACTAAAAGAGAGTTTGTGTCCGTCCGTCCGATTTTGTCTCAAAAATGTCTCAAAATTGTCGTTTGAAGTTGGTCTCAAGAGGAGTCTTTTGAAGCGAGAGTATTGTACTAGGCTCATTATTATCTCTTGAGCATGTTGAGCAGTTGGCTCTCTCGGATGATTTTTTGGTCGAGTTTCGTTTTGGTTTTGTGAATCATCCAGATACTGGGATTGAATTTTTTTGTTTTTGAACAAACTTTTGGGCTCGAGTCTTTTAAATTTCTTGAAACATTTCTTGATTTAAATATGACTCATACTGCAATCCAAGTGCTTCAATAATGGTAAATACTTGAATACCACTGCTCATGTTACCTTGTAATTTTTCACATGTCATGGTCATGTCTTCGTCTCATAGTTGTGTTTTAACAACATCTCTCACAGTCCTGTTTCATGTGACTTGGTAATGGCTCATTTCTCATGTTAAATGTCCCATATGATAATGTGTCACATGTCATTCTTTTGATCATCGACTTCTGCTTAAAAATTAGTTGTGATCATTATTTATTCGTATCATTTGCAGGTGCTCATGTCAGGAGTCGTCTAATCTCACTATTCAAGCGTTCGAACGGTAGCTGCCTTTTGGTCTTTGGTTGAAGCAAGCTTTCCTGTCAAATGCCTCAAGAATAAAGTTCACGAAACACAGTAATATCATTGTCTGTATTTGTTTGTCAATAAAGTTTGGTGGTTTTACATTTTCGTGTCTCAAGTATTTTTTTCTTCGTGTGTGGTATATCATGTGTGGTATGCCAGACTGTGCGTCAATAAAAATTTATATATATATTGCCTGTGTGCCTATGCGCCTGTGTTTTAGGGGACGTCACATGTCTTCTGTGTCACTTCGTACATGTTTTTCTTTATATTCCATGTTCAGTGTCTTATGTGTCATGATCAATAGCATGTTTAAACTAATAACTTAATGGATTCTGTATAATAAATCCTACCCGAGAATTCCTCATATACGATATAAATTCAAAATTTTTCTCGATCGACACGTCGATTGTAGCCAGTATACATGTTGATTGCACGATAATTGATGATACGTCGATAGAGGATAATGTGATTGTTATGTGTCATTCTTCCAGATGTCCTTCGCTCTCAAAGCTATTGGTGGGTTTGCCTCGGTGTTTGTCTGGCGAGACATGTGGACAGCAGCCGAGAGCGGTTTTGCTTAAAAAGGAGTGCCGGCTCTCAAAAACCGCTTTCAAAAGAGAAAAACAATCTTTAAAATTGCTCAAAACCACATCAGAACTAAACTTTAAAAAGAATGTGAACCAATACTGAAAGAAACACCTATGGTTGGGGGAGGAAAGACTGAGAAGAGAAAAGAGTTAGACGACTAGATCATGTTTTGCAGAATCCACTTTAATTAAAAAATCAAATTAATGCGAAAATGGTTTTATCACAGAAAAGACGCAGATTATATTGAAAGCGATGCTGCAATTGTTAAAATGTAAAACCTCAATGATGAAATGAACACATGTGTTTACGCATATTTGTCATTAATTTCTATGAAGTTCAACGAAAAACAATTGTCATTTCACCATATTACGGGATTTTAGAACAAACGAGATTCAATAGTAACTTATATTTTGAACATAAATGAATTTGAAGTTGCATTGATTCCGGTATTTGTTGGAGAGAAGTGGTAAAATTGGTCATGGGGTTAGCTGTTTATGAATTTAATAGTCATATAAAGTACTACGACTCATTATGCGAATCCTATTGCATCTGCAGTCAAGGAGAATATATTATCTGCAGTAATTGATCTGAATCGGCATCGTGGACTCAACATGACATTTGAAATAATCGGAGCATCGAACGAAGAAATGAATATGCAAATGGTATGGTTACAACTGTGAGATTCCAGTCTGTATTAATTCTGAGAGTATTTGACAAAATAACGGGATAGTCCTTAAACAAGATTTAACATAGCGTGTGAGAGGGAGAAGATTATTGGATAGTTGGTCACAGTCGTGAATGACATTGAGGTTGGCACGAGAAACCGTGCCTATTTTTTGAAGAAAGCGACAATAATGAAGATTCTGACATTGCTGAAATTATTTCGGAGAAAAAAAGCACCACATCCAAACAAACAATGTGCTCACAAACCCAGTATTAATAAAAGCAAAAGAAGCAAAGATTCCATTCAAGAAAACTACGGATACGGAGCAAAGCGCATTAAAAGAATGTCCCTTAACCAGCACACAAAGAAGAAATAAAATTCAAAATCAGAACAAAAAACCGCATAAAGACAAATATTTACTGAATGAAAAAACAAGAAGAATTAAAACGTATAAAAATACTGTAGCCAACAAATTAAACGTAAATCATTAGACAAAGAGAACATCAGAAAGCTAAAAATCTTAGAACAAGATTTGAGAAATCCAAAAGGAAAATTTAGTGATTCGTGCGCTATTCAAGGATTGGAATCTGATAACTGTTGAATTTTACCTTCTTGTGATTTCAATACATTTTGTGAAGCTTGCAAAGCTTTGCATTTCAAGGAAAAGGAAAAAGTAACGAAGAAAACACGTTTAATGCTGAAGTTGCTCACATTATATATGGAAGGATGACCCGCGTGGTGGCATCTTAATCATAAGGATGTGATCGTTTCTCTATTTTATTGTGACTCAGTGGTCTATTGATTGTTTCAGTGGTTCGTGCTTTGCGTAATTCATTGGTGACTCTGTCAAAGCTTCAACAGGATGACCCGAGTGGTGGTAAATATCTGTCGTTAAAGGTAATAATCAATAACTCTTCTGTGATTAAATGTCTACTGATTGCTTATAGTAGCTGCTGAGATGCTCAAGAAGAATGACTGCGTTGTGAAAATAGTTTGCGAACGGAAAGAATCTATAATTCATCAATAATTGGTTGTGTATTAGTCGCTTTAGGATTCAAGACTTTCCTGAATGATGTGTAACTCTGCTGAAGGATCAGGAAGAAGATATGAAATATAGGACGAGAATAACTGTTACTAAAGGTAAAGAATCTATAATTTGTCTGTGATTTGGTTGTTTCAGATTGCTTTCATTAGATCTTGCTCTCATGAATTATAACTGATTCTGCAGAGATGCTCAAAAATGATGACACGCGCGGTGGAACTTTCTCTTGAGAAGGAAAAGATCTTCGTGTTGCTTTCAGTGAACGTGCTCAATAATCAAGAGATTATCTGATCAAGACATCTGTAATTTGTTGTGCGTGTATGTGTTAAATAAATGTGTATTCTTCTGTCATTTGCTTGGACTATCGAAAGTTTTTTGAGTGAGCTAAAACAATGACAAAAAATAATATTTTTCATGCTTCGAATTATAGAATTAAAGCTTTAAAAAAATAGTTTTCAAAATAAATTTTTTAGTCTTTTAAAAAAATGATTTTGAAGAACCAGCAAAAATAAAAGCGGCCCGTAGGGCCGCAAGCACTAGTGTCTACGGTAAGTGAGTGCGCGCATCTCTAACTCTCAAGCCCCTGCGGCCCCCTTGGGGGCATACTACTATTTTTTTTCTGGCCGCTAATTACTCTTTTTTGCGCTACTTGGATAAATCCTTCAGCCCCCCCCCCCGCCAAATCAACTTTTTTCAAATTGTTTCCAAACACCCTATATCGACCTGAAATGGCTCGGGAGTTCGAAAAAAAGGCATTATTTTTGAGTTCTGGTCAATAGGGTCTCTTTTTAGTCGCTGATTACTTTTTTCTAGCCGCAAAATACTTTTTTTGACCGCAATTTTTTTAAAAATAACCGTAAATTCGAAAAACCGCAAATTTTTGCGGCCAAAAAGGGAATGTGTGACAAAAAAGAGTATTGCCTCAGTAAAATCAAAATCCTTGTAATATTTGGACTAGACTGACGAATCACAAGTTGTGAATTTACAACTTATCAAAAACTTCAAAAAATAAGGTAAAAAAAAGTGGGACTCGAGGTGGGAACGAAACTTTTAGAGTGTCGTTAAATCGAGGTTCGACTGTGATACTGAAACAACGAATAGATTTGCAGACCCTAGTTCTGGAATACTCTACTATGGTATACAGGTGATTTTCGGCGGTTATACCGATAAAGTGCTACTCAAGAGTTAGTGAAAAAGCATTGTCTAGGTATCGGTACTAAGATGGAGGTGCTAGTTATTGGTGCTTGGGTGGTGGTGTTCAGTGGGACCTGGGAGGTAGTATCCAGGTAGTAGTACGCAGATGGTGGTATATTTAATTACTAGGGGCAACAGGTGCCTATCGGCGCCACTATCATATTTGAAAAATTACATAAATAAAAATCTATCATATACCCTTACCTGGCTACCCTTTTTCTGGTTAACCGTCCTCTTGCTACCCTCCTCTTGGATAACTCCCTCCTGGCTTTCCTTCTACTGGATAGCACCCTCCTGGTAACTTTCCCAATATACCCTTTTCTTAGCCACTCTCTTCATGAGTACACTCTTCTGGTTACTCTCCTCTTGATCACCCTCCTCCTGGCTGCGTCATTTTTGGTACTCCACTCCTGCCTACCCTCTTCCTGGTTACCGCCCCTCTTGGCCAACTTCTTACTGGCTACCCTCTTTTTGGGTATCCCTTCTGCCTACTCTCTTCCTGGCTGATTTCCTCCTGTGTATCTCTTATGTTTTCCACCTACTGAGTAGCACCTCTTTGCTACCCTCTTTTCTAGATACCCCTTCCCGGGCTCGAGCATTAAAATCCACCGAAATTCAGGCTAAATCCACCATTTCTAATTTGGAGGATTTAAATACTTTTATAGGAGTCTACTCAATTTTATGAGTTTGTGCTGAAAAGACAGCTTAGATTTCGAATTGCAGGCTTCCGGAAAGATATGTAGCATAAGTTCACAAAAATTAGCAGAAAATTACGCCTGAACACCAAAATCCACCAAATCCAGGCTAAAATCCACCATTTCCGATTTGGAGGGACTTAAATTTTTTTTTGGAGCCTACTCAATTTTCGGGTTAGCTTTAAAAGATAGATAAGATATTGAATTTCAGCTTCCGGAAAGATATTTAGCATAATTTCACAAAAATTAGCAGAAAATTAGGCTTGAACACCAAAATCCACCTAAATCCAGGCTAAAATCGTCAATCTCCGATTTGGAGGGACTTAAAAACGTTTTTTTGGAGCCTACTCAATTTTTGGGTTTTGTGCTTACAAGATAGCTAAGATATTGAATTTTAGGGTTCCAGAAAGATATCTGGCAGGAAATTAAAAATTAGGCTTGATCACAAAAGTGGTGACCCACCCACACATGCCAAATACTATGTAGAGATCTATTGTATTAGATCAATTAAATTTGTCCCATGTATGGGACCAGTGTTGGAAGTGGCACCCGTGCGACACAGGCAGCTCACGGCACCGCACTGGTGCCGTGAACTGGTACCGCTGCCGTACTTCTGAGAAACACTGCATAGGACAGTGCGCGTTGAAGGGTTGAAATACGGCACTGGTTTACTTCGGGGACCCCTTATTTATAATAAACTTTTTTGGTCATGCAGAGCCTAAGACGTAGACTAGGACAGTGAAAATCAAGACAAAATCAACGCTTGTGTCAAAATATGCGTCATACTGGTCTTTTGTGGGTACCTAGTAGTCAGTTACTTTGGTGAAAATTTGCTTTTGAGGCAGCCAAAACTTCCGCCAGCCATCGCCTCCCCGCCCTCCACACCCCCTCTCTTTCGTTTCGCTCTCTACTCTTTTGAGTCGTTCAAAATAACTCAAAAGAGTACAGTGCGAGACAAAAAGAGAAGCGCATTTAAATTTGTCAAATTCTGATTGTCATCTACAATTATGGTCATTTGCTGTATGCGCCAACCCAAAATATGCAACAACTAACCTCTGTGATCATTTGAAGTATCATATGTCTTTGCTGTTGGTTGATTTCACTCTGGCAGATGCCTAAGTTTTTAGCGTCTTGAAAACTACTAGTAGTGTGCAAAAACTCGGCAATATCATTTGGTTCGAAGAAAACGTCCCACAGATCAACTTTTTTGCAGTTGAGAGATAGAAGCTGCATCAAACAGTGATTTTCTATTTCCAGTTTTGCGCCTTCTTTAAATAGGGACAGCTTCTAAGTAGCTCGAGCTATCCAACAAGCATTTGAACAATGGCACATAAAATTGGTCTGGTCACATTTTGGAATGGAGTTTTTAAACAAAATACTCAAGCTTTGACCAGCCCAAAGGTGCTTGATCTGCTGTACGAATTCCAAGGACCCCTCGAATGACCGACAAATAATGTAGCTGGATTTGAATCGCAAGTATTTGTGTGCAAAACTCATTGGAAAAATCTTGAATCCAAAAATGTTGTCATTTCCTTAATGTATTGGCATCGACATTTGCAATTGTTGTTTATTGGACATCCAAGATGTGCAGCATTATAAACGGATGGCTTAGGAAGTGTTTGGCAATAAATTGCAAAAGTAGATTGCTAGCACAGCTAAGTTTGATCAACTCTTTCTGGTTAGGCAGGCAAGTATTCCGTACATTACATATGCAAGACATATCTAATATGCAAGACATATGCAAGACATATCTAAGACATATCTACATATCTAAGAACACCTCACAGCCTCCTGCTGCACATTGGATACAACAACAGGCCAGCTCAAATTGTGGACGAAGAAATAGAAGAGGAGCCAGCTGCCGAGCAAGAGATGGACGAGGAGGAGGAAGAAGAAGGGCTGTGGAGAACATCGAAGAATTTAACTTATTGAATTGTCGTTATAAGTAGATCTTATTTTGTTGTTAAAGGAGCATGCCCGTGCCCGACACGGTGAAATTTGAATTTTCAAAAGGCGGGGACCACTTTAATGCGTGAGACCAAAAAAATTCAAATTCAATATTCATTCCTGATAAACTGCTGTTGTAGAATAGACGTATGCTACGTAATTCTCACGCTATTTCTATTATCCTGCTAGAAAGTCCACTGTGTGTCAAGTCTGTTTTGCTCCTTGCTCCCAATAAAGCAACTTAGAGCTGTTTATGGGAAACGGTGTTTAGTAAGGTTTCGTATAATCTCAAGCTTTTCCCCTTGTAAATTATTATGAACTTCTTTTTACAGCCGAAACAGACTGATTTAGTATTTTACGAATTGCCTACAGTCCAAAAGACATTGCCTAGCTTATAGCTACTTCAGTGCCAATGGTTTATTTACAATGATTGATTTTAGCTGTAGAAATGGTGCAAACGCGTGACTTATCGCCGCCGACTCTGCTACAACACGAAGTCGAACAAAACCAAGATTTCGAAGACTCCCGGAGGAAAAAATGTGGTGCTCTATCGCAAGAAGATCGGCAAGGTGCCCAAGTGCGGAGATACCGGAGTTCGCCTTCATGGGGTTAGTGACACTTTATATCCATTGAAGTTTCATCTATCTGTTTGTCCATTACAGATCCAGCCATCGCGTCCACGAGAGATGTCCCAGCTTACTAAGCGAAAGAAGACGGTTTCACGGCCTATGTGGATGTCTGAGCGGACTTAACTCATTAAATAAAATCATTTTTTTCATTGTTTATTACTAAGCAATGAATGTTAGTTGGGGTTCATGTCAGTTGGGTCATGTCAGTTGGGGCTCATGTCAGTTGGGTCATGTCAGTTGGAACTCATGTCAGTTGGGGTTTTACCAGAGTGGACTACCCATTCAATGTGCATCCTGGGGTGGTAGTAACAATCAAAATATCCGCGGATAAATCCGTATCCTCGGATAAAATCCGCGGATACGGATAATCGGTAGTAACAATCAAAAAATCCGCAGATATTTATCCGCGGATACGGATAAATATCCGCGGATAAAATCCGTAGTAACAATAAAATATCCACGGATATTAATCCGTATCCGCGGATATTATCCTTAGCCTGGTCGGGGGCAGGATAAATCCGCGGATATTTTTTTTGTTCTGTTTTTTTTTAATCTTTTAAAATACAAATATGCTTTAATACATGACGAGGTGTCTCCAAACTACTACAAACACGTGTTTTGTTGTATATTAACAGTATTTTTAGCACTGTTTGAGCTGCATTCAAATTCTATCACTATAATTCGTTTTTATATCGTTGATATAATTTTTCACCATACAATGATGATACGAGTTTTTAAAGCATTTTACAATGGTTTTTAAAGCAAACTTAAAGCAAAGTTCAAAGCAAGCAACATTTGAAGACATAACTAAAATTTAAAAAAAAAGGTTGAAACAAAGAGAAAATGATTCGATGTTGGGACTAAGCCAAAAGAGTAAAGGGGGGGGGCAAAAAAGCTATCTATTACAAGTGACTCAAGCTTTGTCGGCAAAGGCTGGGAAATTTATTTACTTTCCGCAAAGTGCTGAGTGTCTTTTTAGTTTTTCAGTAGAAATTCATACCGAATTTTTCAAAAAAGGGCTATCTCGAATCACTTCTACAATAAGGCTGGTTTTCCTAATATCATAGACCTAGTAGATGGAACACACATTAGAATTGTTGCTCCAGAAATTTCAATTAAAAAAGATTATTTAAATCGCAAAAAAGTTATTACAGTTTTAATGTTCAAGGCTTTATTCATAGTGAGAGCCGCTTTGTTAACATGGTTGCCAAATGGCCTGGTTGTACACACGAAAGTTTCATTTTACGGAAAAGTAGCGTGTGGGATGCTTTTTGAAACAGGTCGCATTGGGGGCTATATTCTGGGTGATTATGGTCACGCATCAAGGCCGTGGCTAATGACTCTATTAGTTCGCCAAATTGACAATCTGAACAGCGGCAAATTTAAAAAAAATTAAATTAAAATTTCGTAATTTTGATACCGTATTTTCTCTAATTATAGACCCGGGTCAATGATTTTTCAACTCTTCGTAAATCGGAAAATTCTACGTTTATCTTAAAGTTTTCGGGCGCTTAACCAAATCTGAAAAGCGGAATCGGCGGAACCTGTGAGAGCCAAGAAAGGCAAAAGCTTTCCAACAGTGGAAACACTTATCGAAACCATATTGTGGCAAAACGTTTTTTCTTGATTGAGAAAATGATTAATTTAGGCATGAATCGTTTACTTTCTTATATATAGTTAACACGAAAAAGTATGAATAAAATATTGTAATAATTTTGAAAAGACAGAGAAGTAGTAAGAAATAAAATTATAGAAAAAAATAAAATACCAATATTTATCCGCGGATTTTATCCGCGGATAAATCCGTGAATATATCCGCGGATTTATCCTCAGCTGCGGATAAATCCGCGGATTTTATCCGTATCCGCGGATATTTCTATCTGTGATTGTTACTACGAGTTTTATCCGCGGATATTTCTATCCGCGGATTTTATCGTATCCGCGATTTTATCCGTTGATTGTTACTACGACCCTGGAGACAAGCCTCATTGTACACTAAATCAAGCTTTACACTATGTGGGAGTTAGATTGCAGTTACAGTCAAACTCCTATTAACATACCCCTTGGGGCCAAGACTAGCCGTATGTTAATGAGAGGTGTATGTTAATGGGAGAGTATGTTTATAAGGAAATCACTATGATCAGACCAAATAGATCTTAGCCAGCCGTATGTTAATGGGAGAGCGTATGTTAACGGGGGAGTATGTTAAAGGAGCATGCTTTCCTAGTGCAACGGCAATTGTTGATTTTTGAATTCGCGGGGACATAAAAAAAATAAAAAAATTATCAAATAATTTGCGCGAAATGTTTTTGGCTAAACTTAAGTATACCCACCCCACTGAACTATAGTATACCCACCCCAGAAATTTGCCTTGGTCCCCCAAGCTGATTTTTTTTACAAATTTTTTTTGGAAAAAATCAGCTTGGGGGACCAAGGCAAATTTCTGGGGTGGGTATACTATAGTTCAGTGTGTGGGTAATACTATATTTGCTCCATGTTTTTTAAACGCAAACAATTTTTCTTGGCAGCCATTTTTTACTTTTCAATTGAATTTTCGGTCGGGTTCGCCGACCCGCTGTTACTTTGTGCTCGCCCATTTGGTTTTTTGTGTGTAA